>REGO01000335.1:1726688-1779560 GCA_010120015.1 Rhombomys opimus
AATCAGTTCATGTCAGAGACAGTCCCTGTTCCTATTACAATGGAACCCACTTAGATACTGAACTGCCATGGGCTACATCTGTGCAGGGGTTTTAGGTTATCTCCATGCATAGTCCTTGGTTGGAATAGCAGTCTCAGGAAAGACCCCTGTGCTCAGATTTTTTGGTTCTGTTGCTCTCCTTGTGGAGTTCCTGTCCTCTCCAGATGTAGATGCTGAGACTTATGGGCAACCTTTGGGCAGAGGTTTCACTGAGATATAACTCATATGCAGGGAATCTTAGGAAAGAAGTGAGAAACAGTAAGATCTGGAGAGGTTTAAGAACTCTTAAGTTTTCAATCTGTCAATCTAAACTTATATGGTACTGTGCTGATTTGCATTCTCACGACAAGGACAGTTTGTTTGGACCAACACCAGTGTTCAGCTCACATTCAGGTTGTATTCTATCATTTTAATTTTTATATTGTGAAAGTATTAATGGAAAAGCTGTGAAAGCAAACTATCCAGAGGTTTTCAGTTTGGTGCTACTATCAGTAGCTATGATATCTTTCTGAGTCTCATGGTGTCCCACTTTGCATGAAAATCAGCCTTTGTTTAGCACTGCCTTAGTTTGGGTTTTATTACTGTGAAGAGGCACCATGAGCACAGCAACTCTTATAAAGGAAAACACTTAACTGGGGCTGGCTCACAGTTTCTGAGGTTTAGTCCATTATCATCATGGCAGGAAACATGGCAGTGTGCAGGCAGACATGGTGCTGGAGAAGATGCTGAAAGTTCTACATCTTGATCCAAAGGCAGCAAAAGGAGACTTTGTCACTGGGCATAGCTTGAGCATATGTAAGACCTCAAAGCCCACCTTCAAAGTGACACACTTCCTCCAAAGAGGCCACACCTACTCCAATGAGGCCACACCTCCTGACAGTGCTACTTCCTATGGGCCAGGCATTCAAACGCATGAGTCTGTAGGGGCCATATATATTCAAACCACGACAAGCACATACACTCTCTGTGTCATACCAGCTCTTTGGTCACTTAGCAGTTCCATTGGTTATGGGATAGACTGACAGATTACTGTAGTACTTGTCTTTAAGCTACCACTATTTTATTTACTTATTGTCTCAAAGTTCAAGAGTACTCAAAATAAAAGTGTGCAAAAGAGACTTGCTAAAGATAAGTTACAAAGTACTTTTAAGTGAGAAGGTGATAGCTATGGTCTTAATAAAAAACAAGAAAGACTGTATGCTGAGGTTGTACAATAAAAATCAATCTTTTTTGTAGGTTACACTACGAAGAAAATTTGTTCTGGTTATATGGGTACACCCTGAATTGCAAAATATACAGCTATAGTGCGTGTTAAGTAATGAGCTAAGATTGAAAAATATGTCTGTGGGCAAAAGCAAAGACAGAAGTGTCAAATTTACAGCAATGCAATGCTCCAAAGCACCAATGTAAAAGCAACGAAAAGATCCTCAAACTAAGTGTCTCTTAGTTAGGTTGAGTAAGGGATGGCAACACAGGCTCAAGAATAGTTGGACTAAAAATATAAGAGTTACCAGAGATACCATTTTGGGGGATGAAGAAATTGATGGAGAAAGGGTACCGCCCATAACCAAATCTTCAGCTGTCATACATTCAGCTGCAGAGTTTTGGAAAAGATGCTTAGCAGACCACATACATGCAAAGAAGGCACAAGGACAGGACGGGGAGGGGCAGTTTCTCCCTGCTATTATGTGTCTATGCCACATATAGGATGATGTCACATGCTTCAGGACACACATACAGAGCACAGACTTTCAGAAATAAAATTTCTAGCCAGGTGTGGGAGCAAACCTTTAATTCTAGTACTCAGGGATCAGAGGTAGGTGGAATCTCCGTGGGTTTGAAACCACCCTGGTCTATTTATTGAGTTTCAGGACAACCAGAGCTACATAGTTATACCCTGTTTCAAAAACAAGCAAAGAAACAAACAGAAAAACAACTGCATCATAACAACAACAAACAAAGAAGGAAATAAAAACTCTGTGTTGTGCCAACGTAATCAGACAGTGTAGATGGCAGCAATCTTTCCATAGAAATTTTTTAAAAATTTAAATTTATTTATATATTTATTTATTATGATTTATTCACTCTGTATCTCTGCTGCAGCCCCCTCCCTTGTCTCCTCCCTGTCCCACCCTCACTCCCTCTTCTCCCCCCTATGCTCTTTCCTTAGTCTCCTGATAGGGGAGGACCTTCTCCCCTTCTATCTGACCCTAGCTCATCAAGGCTGGCTGCATCAACTTCCTCTGTGGCCTGGCAAGGCTGCACCCCCCAGGGGGAGGTGATCAAAGAGCTGGTCACTGAGTTCATGTCAGAGACAGCACCCTGTACCCCTTACTAGGGAACCCACTTGGAAACTGAGCAGCCAATGGGCTTCCTTTGAACAGGGGTCTAGGTCCTCTCCATGCATGGTCCTTAGTTGGAGTATCGGTCTCTGCAGGCCTCCCTGGGCCCAGGTATTTTGCCTCTGTTGTTCTCCTTGTGGAGTTCCTGTCCCTTCCAGGTCTTTCTGTTGCCCTCTTCTTCCATAAGGATTCCAGTACTCTGCCCAAAGTTTGGCTAGGGGTCTCAGTATCTCTTTCGATAACCTGGTGGGTAGAGTCTTTCAGAGGTCTTCTGTGGAAGGCTCCTGTCCTGTTCCTTGTCTTTTCCTACTTCCAATGTCTATCCTGTTTGCCCTTCTGAGTGAAGATTAGGCATCTTCCCTAGGGTCCTCCTTGCTGTTTACCTTCTTTAGAGCTATAGATTTTAGTATGTTTATCCTATATTATTATATGGCTAATATCTATTTAAAAGTGAATATATATCATATGTGTCTTTCTGCTTCTGGGTTACCTTGCTCAGGATGATTTTTTTCTAGTTTCCACCATTTGCCTAAAAATTTCATAATTTTTTTAATTGCTGAATAGTATTCCATTGTGTAAATGCACCACACGTTCTGCATCCATTCCTCTGTTGAGGGAGACCTAGGTTGTATCCAGATTCTGCTATTATGTATAGAGTTGCTACAAGCAAATGTGCATATAGAATGGTGAGGCATCTTTTGGGTATATGCCTGGGAGTGGTATAGCTGGATATTGAAGTAGCATTATTCCTAATTTTTTGAGGAAGTGCCAGATTGATTTCCAAAGTCATTGTACAAGGTTACATTCCCACCAGCAATGGAGGAGGGTTGCCCTTTCTCCACATCCTCTCCAGCATGGATCATCCATTGAGTTTTTGATCTTAGCCATTCTAATGGGTGTGAGTTAAAAATCTCAGGGTCGTTTTGATTTGCATTTCCCAAATGACTAAGGATGTTGAGCATCTCTTTAAGTGTTTCTCTGTCATTTGATATTCCTCTGTTGAGAATTCTCTGTTTAGCTCTGTACTGGCAGAGAAACAGAACTGGTGGACCAATGGAATTGAATTGAAGACCCAGAAGTAAACCCACACACCCATGGAAACTTAATTTTTGACACAGAAGACAAAACCATACAATGGAAAAAAAGAGAGCATCTTCAGCAAATGGTGTTGGTCTAACAGGATGTCTACATGTAAAAAAATGAAAATAGACCCATATTTATTACCCTACACAAAGTTAAAGTCCAAGTGGATCAAAGGCCTCAACATAAAACCAGACACTCTAAATCTGTTAGAAGAAAAAGTGGGGAAGAACCTTGACCTCATTGGCCCATGAGACAACTTCCTGAACAGAACACCAACAGCATAGGCTCTAAGATCAACCATTAATAAATGGGACCTCATGAAACTGAAAAGCTTCTGTAAAGTAAAGGACACTGTCATCAGAACAAAACGACAGCCTATAGACCGGGAAAGGATCTTCACCAACCCTAATATGCAGAATATATAAAGGGCTAATATGCAGAATATATAAAGAACTGAAGTTAAACACCAATAAACCAAATAATCCAATTAAAAAAGTGAGGTACAGAACTATGGAAACATTTTATCCCAGAAATGGAAAAAAAAAAAGTCAGTGGAGTTGCTAGGTTTGAAATTTAAAGTCCTGTTTATATCAGATGACACTGAAAATGTCAAAGTTATATTTTCATCCAAAATCTTGCCATTGCTTCAGGCTTGGTATTAAATATGATCTGGCATCCACTAAAGGTCTTGCAAAAATTTTTTCTATGAAACTTTTGTATCATAAACCAATGTGTTTTCAATGAAACTAGTTGTTATGGATGTAAAGAAAAGTCCAACAAATTATCATTAAAATAAATCATTCTTTTGTATTGTACACTAAAAAAAGAAGTCATCAAAAGTTATTTAGTACAGAGGCAAAAATCATTACAGAATTCACTCAACAATGTGCTTATTGATTTTAATTGATACAATGAAAGCTTTGTTCTATCATTTAATTAATGTAGTAATAGCAAACCTTCAAACTCACTGTTGTCAAAATAAGAAACATTCAAGAATTTATAAGCACCCTGAGTTTTCCAGATAATTTAATTGTGTCTTTTGCTTAATTTTTACAAATCTATTTCAGTATATACTGTATTTACATGCACAAAATGTTTAAATAAATGTTAAAATCATTGGTTAGTTAAAATATTTTTAGGTTTTTATTAAATTTTGATTTTGTGAAAACAGTCATTCACATACAGATATACAAACACAAACACTAAATATTGTTTTAAGAAATTATATAGTTAATTCACGGTAATTAAAATTTTAATTTAAAACTGATAGCATTTCACTCAGATTTTTGCTTCGAGGTTTACCCAGCAGATTGCATTTTTTAAAAGATAGGATTACTGTGTATCCTTGACCGGCTTGATACTCACTCTACAGCCAAAGGCTGGCTTTGGACTGAATGGTTCTCCTGATACGTAATACCTAGTGCTGGGATTACAAGCATGTACCATAACACGTTAGACTTCATTTCTAAGAAAAAAAACACCCACATGATTATACAGAAATTATATGTGCTTATTATTTATTCATTCCACGTGGCACTCTAATATGTGATATATCTAATTTAGGTTACCTTATCTTACTTATATTCTCTCTGTAAGGTTTAATTCCACAGTAACAAGACTTAGATTATCTACCTATCATCTATCTCTAATCATTTCTTCATCGATCAACCCAACTGAGTTCTCAAAACAGTGCTTGGTACGTAGATGATTCGTGAAGGCTTATTAGCGTAAGTTGAAACTAGTTTTCAGATACACAGAAGTCTCCCAAAGCTCCAGGGTTGAGGACCGGAAGCCTTGCCTTAACTCTTTCTTGAATCTGCGGTTCTTCCCACGATTCTCCTGAGCGCGCTTTTGACTTCCTTGTTCCTCAGCGTGTAAATCAGGGGATTCAGCAGAGGAGTCACCAGAGTGTAGAAAAGTGCAATGCTTTTGTTCACGTCTTGTGAGTAACTGGAGGGAGGCTGGAGGTACATGGAGATGAGTGTGCCGAAGAAGATGATCACCACCAGAAGGTGCGAGCCGCAGGTTCCAAACGCCTTCCGCCTCCCCTGGGCCGACTTTATCTTCAGAACTGCACGGGTAATGTGGCCATAGGACACTAAGATGAGCGAGAGGGGTACCACCAAGAAAAAGACGCTGACAGCGAAGAGCTCAGCCTCGTTAATGAAGGTGTTGGTGCAGGCTAGTTTCAGCATCACCGGAACTTCGCAGAAGAAATGGTCCAGTTGGTTTCTGCCGCAGAGGGGGAGAGTCATGGTCAGTACCGTCTGTACCACGGAATTACCGAAGCCCGTGAGCCAGGCGGTTATGACCAGCTGTAAGCAGAGCTGTGGATGCATGACCACCATGTAGTGGAGCGGGCGGCAGACAGCGGCGTAGCGGTCGTAAGCCATCACGGATAAGAGCACACACTCCACTCCCCCGAGTCCCAGGGCAATGAACAGCTGGGTCACACAGCCACCGTAAGTGATGGTCTTGTCCTTACCCTTGAAGTTGAACAGCGTCTGAGGGACAGTGCAAGTAGTCAGGCACAGATCCATGAAGGAGAGATTAGAAAGGAAGAAATACATGGGGGTATGGAGGTGAAGGTCTACCAGCGACAGCAGGATGATGGTACTGTTGCCCAGGAAGCTCAAGAAATAGATGACCAGAATGACCACGAAGAGGGCTGTTTCCAGCTGAGGCCTGTTGGAGAAGCCCAGGAGAACGAATCCGGAAAAGATGCTGCCGTTAGCTCTGTCCATTGCAGTCTACCTGTGGGAAGCAAGAGAGCTAACTCTTACCTGGAGGCCAATGCTGTGTTCTTCTCCTGCATAAATGCAGCTTCACTGGGAAACGGCTCATACTTTTGCTTGCAAGCAGCTACCGTGTTGCTGTTTTCCACAGCAGCATCATTTTCTATGTGTTTTCTTGAAACAGCTTCATTTAGTGTTGTTACCTTTGTTGAGAGCATGAGTGTGTTAAGCAGTAGGAGGCACAGCTCTTCATCTGGGTCAAGTCGCCTAATAGATGGCAGAGGAAAGGCTTAATCTGGATTTACAGTGTGCTCTCGTAACAGCCAAGCACCCTGCCTTTTTGTGATTGGATGAACTTTAGAGAGAGTTGAGTGTCTCAAAATTAAATCCAAATTTGCTCAGTAAGACACAAATTTGCTTTTGTCTTGATCCTTCTATTTTAGGTTTCATCAAAGAATTGAAATATTTTAGAATGCTTTTCCTAGTTCTTTTCTGTACAAGGAAAACATTAATTGTTTGAAAATACATAGGAAAGGAATGATAGCATTTGACAACTTATAGTAGAGCAACGAATTTTAATACTTATGCAAATGGAATATGGACAGGTCCCATAACCTAGAATAATTTGAATGATTGGAAAGCCACTACTGCAAATGGTTTTAGATTTCAGGGCATTGATTCCTTATTGGTGCCCTCCAGCAAAGAGCTGGGGACTGTCCAATGCTTGCTCCTTTTCTCACTTTATAATTAAAAAAAAAAAAAAATTCTCAGTCTAACAGAGCTTTTTTCCCCACCTTTTTACTCTGAACTTTAATATCAGCTTCATAAAAGAATCCTCTTTCTTATTTAAATAACTGGTCATGAAGTCCCTTTTGCATTTCTTTCTCCCATAGGCCTCCCATGATCAAATGTATAGTACTACATAACACCAAAGCCACCAGCATGCTGAACAGTTCTACAACTGAGCTCCATCTTCAGCCCTAACAGCAACATAGCTGTGACCTACAAAGGGGTCTGGGCAGCAGAGGAGGGGGGTAAATTAGAATGAAGTATGACATATATGCACGAAGACGCCATAAAGAAACCAATTGCATGATAATGCAAAAATGTTAAAAATGCTTACAATATTACAGAGCGTGAAAATAAAAAGAAATGGGCCCGGGTAAATTTCTTGAGCAAATAAACACGAAAGCTTAAAATGAAATAAAAATATAAGCTTAAACATGGTCAGGGTGCTGGCTCGGTATGGTAGTTCAAACACACAATCTCAGAGTAGAAGGATTAGTTTTCCAAAGCCATCTCCAGTTACATGAAAAGTTCAAGGACGGGTGGGGCTAGATGAGACTGTGTCTTTAAAAATGGCCATAGATTATTAGTAACTAATTTAGGAATCACTGAAGGTTTTAGGTGTCCTGGAAGAAAATATTGAACAATAGCTATGCAAGTTTCATTATCTCCTGTAGAAGGGAAAGGTTAGTGCCTGCAAAACTCAGTCTGTTGGGAAAGATGAGGTTTCATTTCTGTTTCCTCCCATCCATTAGACATGGATGTTCATGCAAAGTCATACATTGTCTTTTGTTGCTGTCTTGTGTGGGATCTCGTAGGTAATCCTTTATAAATGTGATCCCTCTATTTGAAAGGTTTCTGACTGGCTGAGGAGATACTTTACCTTCTGTCTACGGTGCCTTTCTTGTTGGATTCTTGGGCTCCTGCTTCTTTATGTTTTCTCCAGTGATTGTTTCAGTGGCAGTAACTATCAGGACAAAAAAGGGAGAGTAATTTGGAGAAAATTCTAAAATCCCCAAAAATGAGAGTGAAATACTTGCATTCTAAGTGTATCTGCCATTAATAAGTCTTGAGACTTTAATCTGCATCCCATATCCATTTCCCAGCTGTTTCTCTTTCCAAATAGAAGAGATAGTGTCTCTGCCTTTTCATTGTTTATGGAAACCCAGGCAGGCTCAATAGCTATAACATCCTATTTTGATTAAGAACTCACCAGCAAAAGTACATTCTCCAGTGACAATAGGGTTTAGAATTGCTTTTTCTTTCACATTAGTAGAGTTGTTCCAAGACACCCAGAATTCTAAACATAGTGTCAATCTAAGAATCAGTTTTTGTTGGATGCTGTTGGCACTTACCTTAAAATGTGTTCTGACCACCATGATGTCCAGTTGAAGCCTCTTAAAGCATTTTAGAAGAGCCTATTATTTTTGAATTGTTTTCTTAAAAATGGCTGGTTAACTTATTCTACAATATGCTGTTAGGTGATTTTGTTCTCAGGGTTCCACAGCAGATAATCTGAACGAAGAAAAACATACATTCTGATGAGACATATGTAATTCATTGTAATCAATAAGGCAGAATCAAATTAGCATAGGTTATTTTAAGATGCATTTCCATATAGTTGTATTTGTTTTCTAGGTCTTCCCGTGATGAATAGGAGGTCTCAACGCAGTAGAAATTTGATGTTTCACAGTTCTGAAGGCTGTAAGTCCAAACTCAAGGTAAAAGCAGGGCTGGGATCCCTTGCAAACTTCCAGAAACCTGAATCTTTTCTTGTTTCATTTTGTCCTTCTGTTGATTTTCTGGCACTCCTTAGCGTTCTGTCATTTGTACCTGTGGAGCTTCAAGCTCTGTCTTCAGGTCAAACAACATTTTCTTTTTGTCTAGTAGTCATATTGGATTGAGGCCAACTAAATTAACTATAACGTCATGTTAACTTGATTATATATTCAAAGGCAGGGACCAGAGTTTAGGATTGGCCTCTGTCGAGCCTTTTATGAGGCAGAAGAGCGTCAACCCATGAAGACACCTTAGTTACATATGTCAAATTGCAATGTTTTCCTATTATAAATTCATTCTCATTGAGCAGTGGAAGAGCAAAGCTGAAGGTATTACTTACAGCCTATTTCAAGGTCATAAATTAGACATATTGACCATGGCAATTGTTGACACTATGATTTAGACACTACTTTTTTCTTTTGGTGCACATACCGTGGAAGTTACTTGCCAGGAATACCCAGCTAAATCTTTTCATAAACACACCTTTGCAACAACTGAAAGACTGAAATCAATACAGATTGCACATTTTAAGACACGTGGGATTTCCCCATAGAGTTTAGCTTGAACGGAATAGAAAATATTTACACTCTTTTACTTGGATGCAAGAATACTCATTTAATCTGGAAATCAGGTTCCTACTCTAGCGGAGAAATTATTCCATTAATGAAGTTACGAATGATATTATTTTCCTAGGTAATACCCAGGATTCTATTGGGTCTAAGTCAGAAGTCAGAAGAAAAAAACAACCTTGGCTGGCCTGGGGAGCAGCTGAGCTGGTGTTGGATCAAAAACATGGAATCTTCAGTAGATGAACAGCACAGATTGCAGACTGCATTCTAGAAGAAGCAAGATGGTCTTTGAGCCCCAAATTCCGGTGTTGATTTGAGATTTAATATTAGGCAAATTAAAGTCAGATCTTCAAATAAGACACATTCTGTGATTACCAGTCTACGAGTTTAGCTGAGAAACTGTAAAGCAGGGCTACGTGATGGCATAGGTAAAATAGAATTCTTAGAATTAATATAAAATCCACATGAAAGTATGCTTTAAATATGTTGTTCTTTGGATGATCTCTGAAAACAGATAATGATCAAACACTACTCAGGCCTTTGAATTTGATAGTAATCTTTTCAATGGTTACTGTTGGCATAACCTGTGTCACCCCTAGGATCTTCCCGGGAAGTTTGTCCACACATTTTAGAGTCCCAACAATTAAACAGAAGTTGGATCTGAAATCTGTGGAATCTGCCCATGGATAAAAGGGCTAACGCGATAGCCGAGGCATCTTTTTATGAGCCACCAAGATGCAGGGTGGCTTTGGGGAGTGAGATGCTTGAGGCTGTGCTTGTTTTCAGTGGCCCCAAGAGTGTCTTGCCCCGTGTAACTCATTAGCCTCTGCTCAAGTATCCACAGTTTGACGGCCTCCAGGGAGCAGATGAAGCGGAAGGCTCTGGAGAGGCGGTATCGACAGAGAATCCATCTTTTCCTGGCAAATTGGTGGTGATCCTATTGTCTCTGCTTCATTTCCATCTGGCATAACTAGGAGAACTGTTTGCACTTCAGGGGTCAGTCTTTAAATTCTTTTCATCTTCAGAAATATTTTTTTTCTGTGTAAAAAGAAAGAGGTTCTCAAGTATAAACGTTTGGGCTCTTATCCCATATTACTCTGTGTCATGCTATTGATGCAGTAAATTTTCGATGGTGCTATCAACTGCATCATCTTCCAGTGATCTGAGACCTTGTCAGTCAGCCACACCTGGTCTACTATAGCATCTTCAACCCTATAGCCGTAGCTAAAAATACGGTCAAGTGTCTCCCATCAGGAAAATATAAAACGGGTGCTGAGGTGTACGTCTGTGATAGAGCAGATGTTTGAGGCCTTAAGCTAAAGCCCCAACCAAAAAAAAAAAAAAAAAAAAAAAGATGAAAAATAGAGTCAAGGCTGGCCAATTTTATTTTTTTTCTTTATATAGTGACAGTTTCTTGCTATATAGTACTGGCTGACTTTGAACTCCTGTCTCATCCTCCCAGAACACTGTGATTAAAGGTCTGAGCCACTGTGTCCAGCTTATTTCAGTCTGTCTTAGTTCTCTTCACTCACTAACTTAAAATTCTCGATAGAAATAATAATATTCATACACTGTTCCTCCCAACAAAAATGTTCCTCCCACCTGTCATTATTTCTATGCTTATTACTCTGGTGATGGCACTTTCAGTGAGATTTCTAACATCCTTCCTGTCACATGGAGCAGGCACTTGATGTAATCTGATGTCAATGCTTTCCTGTCCTTCAAAAAAATCATGTTATTTAAAAACAACTTGTTTTTGTCTGTTATTCCTTAGATTCAGAATTACCTGTTTTTTCTTTTTCTTTACTCATCACAAATGTTGAATCTATCTGTTTATCTATCTATCTATCTATCTATCTATCTATCTATCTATCTATCTATCTATCTACCTATCTATCTTATTTTTGGTGCTGGGGAGTGAGACCAGGGCTTTGTTCATATTAGCGCAGTGCTCTCCTATGAAGCGATACCACAGCACTTTATTTTTTTTCTACTTGGAAGTAGTTTCTCTAGTTGCCCAGGGTGACCTTGAACTCTTGACTCACCTGCCTCAGCCTCCTGAGTAGCTGAGATTATAGATGAACACCACAGTGCCTCGCTGAGCGCTGTGTGTGTGTAGGGTTGGGGCTGAGGTTGACATCCACTGTTTTCTTCACTTATTCTCCCCTTTAGTTTTTTGAGACAGGGTTTGTTGTTGAGCTCACTAATTAGGCTAAACTGGCTGGCTAACAGGCCCCAGATAGCCTCCTGTCATTTCTCCCTGGTTCTGGAATGCTGGCACTTGTATATGGATGCTGGGATACCAACTCAGGTCCTTATGCTTGCATAGCGAGCATTTATTGGCTGAATCATCTTCCCAGCCCATAAATTTTAATTTTAATTGACAAGATATATATGGGCTACAATGTATGTATTTTATGTAATGATCAAACAATATTAATTAGCATATGTCACCTCAAATCTTGATCAGATATAGTGATGAGATCAACTGTAATCTCTTCCTCTAGCTATCTTGAAATTCATATGATATTAATGTTAGCTGTCATTGTAAGAGAACATCAGGACCTATTCCCTCTAACTGTAACTTTGAATTTACTGACTAATGTCCTCTCATTACCTTTCTCCTCTAACTGCCTTTGTTAAGTCTTTAGCAGCCACTCCATTCTATTTTCTATGTCTATAAAATCAGCATTTCGAGGTTCTGCATTTCTCTTACAGTGCTCACCTTTCTGCTTCTGGTTCATTTCATGTCATGATCCCCAGTTTCATCCATATTATTTCAAATGACAAAATTTCATTTTTTTAATGCCTCAAAAATAACTGTATGCCAAGCATGCTAGCACAGGTCTCTGATCCTACACCTTTGGAGGTGGAGGCAGGAGAATCAGGAGTTCCAGGTCAGCCTGGAACTAGATAAGTTAAGATAAGATAAGATAACTGAGCTAGATAAGACCAGGATTCAAAAACAAACAAACAAGTAAGCAAACTCCAAAACAATAACAAAAAGATCCATTAAGGATATTGAATGCTTTCTTTATTCATTTTTCTACAGGTAGAGGAGTCTTCTCCACAAAAATAATAATTTCCGTTCCCGCTTAAAATGAGTTGGAAGATCACCACTGACTTCAGAGTGGAAATTCTTAACCATGGTGGTGTCTTGACTTGAAAATCTCTGGACAGGAAGGCTGGAAGGAGATGGGCAATGGACAGGGTCTGGCAAGCTGTTGTCTTTTATTTAAAGCCTGAAGTTTGGAGAACCCTGCTTATCTGGATTCCTGTAATCACAATGAATGCAGAGAGCTCTTCTGTCTCCAATGACCTTTTTCCCTTTCTGCATAGTCCTGTGAAGAGGCCCACATACTCTTCTGCTTTCCTTACCTAGGGGGCTCTCAACTTTTAGAATTCACTTAAAGCTCTGCCCACTCCATGAAGCATCTCTCCATCTAAGCTGAGTCAATAGTGCCCAAACAAGTTCCTTAAAGGAGTCAAAGTAGTAATTGTTAAGCAAGAACTAAAATAAGTCATAAAAACACCCAGCTCCTGCCTGGAAGCCCCAGGACTACACGGGCTGAGCTGCAGAACTGTGTATCCCAGTGTAACCCGTGATACCCAGTGGGGCACTGTCTAAAAGCAAAGCAAGCCCAACAACAAACAACCCTAGCAGGAGTTGAGGCCCAGGGCTACTGGGCTCATGTCAGACACAAGCTCTGGGCTCAGCCTCCAGCACTGCAACAGGCCAAAGAAAACACCCAAAGAAAGAAAAAGAAGAATTCATGAAGAGAATCGGCAGGATAAATTAGCGAAAAGGAGTTTGGGATTAATTCTTGTTCAGGAAATTATTCTGGTTTAGTTTTCCACACTTAAAAACAGTTTTATTTATTTGAATGTATGCATGCGATGGCACATGTTGAGGCCAGAAGACAAATTGCAGATGTTAGCTCTCTTTCTCCATCATGTGTGTCACAGGGACTAAACTCAGGTCATCAGACTTGGAGGCGAGTGTCCTCACCCAATGACCCATATCAACAGTCCTCTTGCCTGGCTTTTAAAGCTGAGCTATTTATAAGGCTCTGAATGTTTTCTGAAGATAAGGTTTTTCTATATAAATAAAATCTATTTACATATGATTTTGTTTTGATTTGTTGTGTGTATATGTACTATAGAGTAAGGGTAGAGGTCAGAGGACAACTTGTAGGATTGGGCTCTCTTTCCAACTTTAGGTGGGTTTCAGGGATTGAACTTAGATTGTCGGGCTTTCTGGCAAACCAGTGGAGCCGTCACACCAACCCTATGAATAAAACTTCTTTTCCTTCAACATATACATGCTGAAACCTACAGCATTTCACTGAATTGCTCTGAAGTCTCACTATCTCGGTGAGTGTCATAAAACCATTGATCTATTACTATAACTTAACATCTGCTTTATAAATATGTCCCTGTAGGTGACATCAACAAAGAGTTGTTTCCTCAAGAATGAGAAACCAAAGTTAGAAAACAATGCTCTCTTTTTGGCTAACTTTCTTATTTTGCCACCATGGAATCATTAGAGTTCAGTTCTGTTAGGTCACTTGACATCACTGCAGGGTTTAGTCAGTTGTTGGACCTCCTGTCTTTGCTTCTCCACTGGAGGTCAGTTACCACTTACAGCGTTTGGTATTACAACTAATGAGTTTGGGTTGTGTATGTAATCACACTTACATGGAGAAAAAGTGAGTCTGTAATTTTCTTTTTAGCACTGGGAATCAAACCCAGAACCTTGAACGTCCTAGGAAGGTCTCTGCTACTAAGTCCTATCAAATGCCTACACACATAAATGTTTTTAAGCAAGTACTTGGTGTTCCCAAACATAGAGACTTCTCCAGTTTAAACAGGAGCACATTGGTTTTACCAGAAACAGACCCATAAATATTAAAAACCTGAAAATAGTGCTATTAATTAAACTTGTGTTAGTGTTAGGGAACAAAATTACACAAGAATAAAAAAGAGTATAGGTTGCAAAAAAGAGGGAATAAAATATAAAAAAAGTTTTAAAAATATGATTGTACTTTAAAAATCAAAGTTTTAGTTTATTTCCCAAAATAAAATATTCAGCCAGGTTATGGATTACGAATTAAAAATAATTTTGAAACATAATCTGCTAGAAAGCCTAGTGTGATTAAAAGGTTTTAGTTAAAACAGCAACAAAATACTGATATATACAGAAAATTACATATTTTTAAATAACTTCTTGATCTCTAATACGTATTTTCAAAAACTGGCTACAAATCTCAACATTCTTTTCTCTCATTGTTAGTGATGTATATAACTTCCTTCCATCTATCCCTCTCTTCCTCCTTCCTTCCTTACTTTTTTCCTTCCTTCCTTTTTTTCTTCCTTCCTTCCTTTTTTCCTTCCTTCCTTCCTTCCTTCCGTCTATCTATCTATCTATCTATCTATCTATCTATCTATCTATCTATCATCTATCTGTCTGTCTGTCTGTCTGTCTGTCTGTCTGTCTTTTGAGCCAGAGTCTCACACTTCAGTCCATACTGACTGGAACTCACTTTGTTTACACTCCTCAGATCTCTTAGTGTAAACCTTACCACGAATACAATCATTGGCAGTGCTGAAGCTGGGATTTTCTGGAGAAGCTTGGCATGGTGGTACAGAAACAGAGGATGCAGCACACAGTAGGTGCATTTTCCCTTTATGCCGAAAACCTCCAAATCCAAGATGTATTCTAAAAACTCACTCCAAATACCAGGCAGTGCATCCCAGACATTTTCCCATCTACCTTATGTACATTATGGAAATTTTCAACTTTTATGAACCAAATTCAGGTAAGCCTAGTAGTGCAGGACTGTCATTTCAGTTACTCGGGGAAACTGCAAGTTCAAGGCCAGCCTAGGAAACTTAGTGAAGATATCTCAACAAACAAACAAACACCTGAGGATGTAGCCCAGTGGTAGGGTTTGCCTATCCCAAATAAGGGTCATGGTTCAGTCACTATTTAAACACACACACACACACACACACACACACACACACACACACTTATACCACACACACAGACACAAATACACACACAAATATATACACACACAACACACAAAAGCACTTACATACAAACACACAAAATACACACATGAAAACACACATAACACACGTAATACATACATTTGCAAATACATACACAAACACACATACAAAATACAACCACAAATGCACCCACAATATACATTCACATGCAAACAATACACACACACCCACATATACAAATGCACACACAATACACACAGATGCAAACACATACATAATACTCACACATGTACACACATGCACACACAAATACACACAGACACACAATGCATAAGCAAATACGTACACAACACACACACAAATACACACACAAACACACACAATACACACCACACTCAAACTTGTCTTACAGAAAGCAACATATTTTTCTTGATTTATCTTTTTCCTCCAAAGGAAGGGATATAGAAAAATTCACATTAATACTACCTTTGGTGTCTCTTCAGCAAAAAATTGAAACACTTGAGAGATCAACATAGCCCAGTACAAAGGTGAGAGATAAATTCATGAACTGTTCCATGTTTTTCCAGATAACATATTGGATTTTTTTTTAAAAGAGAAACTTTGGCTTCTGCCTCTTTCTTCATCCTCCAATGGAAGTGAGTCAGCCTTACCCCTGGCAGACACCCAGCAGAAGTCTGCTGCTAATTTTTATTATGATGCAAACAGTAAGGCTCAGATCTCTCCCTCTACGTTCCTTTTGGGCCTACAGAGGTGTGTAACTACAAAAACTGTCACGCTAAGTAGGGCTCTAGGTAAGGGTGGTGAAGAGACCCGAGATGCAGAACACAGGAATTACCCGCGTTTGATCTTTAAAAGTCAAATTTTCCAATCACGTACATAAGTTAGACCAGAAAATGTCTGGAGATGAAATGCGTGGTGTCTGGAATAAATATTTAGAATTCAGCTTGTATTTGGGGGTTTTCTGCACAAGGGGAGAATATGAAACCACAGGAACCAGTGTTTATGTATGAGTGACTGTAGGGAGAACATTAAATCCCTCTAAAGACAGAACTATCTTCTGAACTGAAACTCAAACTAACTTTGTTTATTAAGGTTTATTCAAGAAAAACTTTTTTCCTATCAGTTTAAGAGGTTTTTTTTAATTAAATTTGCTATTTTCTACATGGTATGCAAATTTCTATTATTTGATGTGGTGCTTAGCCTATAATATCAGTTTATTAAGAAGAACAATGCCTCTAATAAAAAGAAAATAATTTGATTTTTAAATTGTTTTGAAGCTGTATTCAGTAATATGTACCGAATACTTTATTTATTTTTGCTTTTTCAAGATATGGTTTCTATGTGTAGCCCTGGCATCCCCGAAACTTGTTTTATAGACTAGGCTGGCTTCAGACTCACTGACCTAATGAAATTTAACGGAAATGTAGCTGTTTTAAATGACTCATTAGGGTAGAATTCCTTAAAATATTTTTTATGTGTCTACATATGTGCTTGTATGACTTTATGTGTGCAATTTTTATGTAGCTGCTCATGGAATCCATAAGGCAGCACCCCATTTTTTGGAAGTGGATAACAGGCAGTTGTGAGCTACCCAGAGTGAGTGCTTGGAACCAAATGAAGTCCTCTGAGAGAACAGTAAGTGCTCGTAACTGCTGCACCATCTCTTCATCCCAGAGCCTTGTTTTAAAGATGGTAAGAGAGAGGTGATATTGGCAGATAAGACATATTTCTCTTACTAGGAGAGTACAGGAAGTTAAGATTTCTCCATATATTATAGAAATTAATCTCTTGTTACTCTGTGCACTCCACACACACTTTTCACACTCTCTTTCATGGTTGCCCTAGAAACGTCCCTTAATGAAAATTGGTTTTTAAAGAATGAGAACTCTTCCACAACATGCAGACACTCGTGACAAACTCTTAGCGTTGTTACTTGTGGTGTTTGGGACGCCGTTTCCTACCCTGTAGAGTCAAAGGATGTGACATGGATTATGTACTTTAAAGACCAATTTAAAATCAAACATTGTGCTTTTATGACACAATAATTTCTATATTCGTTAAACTTCAGTATTTCTGTGTTTCAGACTTGGGGAAATATATAGGTACTTGAGTATATCATCTCGAAGAGACAGCAGTCACTTTTCTGTTTTGTTTTTATAAAGCAGGGCCTCATGGAGCCCTGGCTGATTTTGAACTCCATGTGTAGCCGAGGATAACACTGAATGGATCATCTCATCTCCACTTCACAAATTATGGGAAAACATATTTTCTGGGCTGGGGATGTTGTGCCGTGGCTAAGCATGTTTGCTGCTGGACCTGAAGACCCGAGTTTGATCCTTGGGACCCACACAGTGGAAGAAAATAACTGTTTGCTGCAGGTTATCCTCCAGTCTCCACAGGCATACTGTGGCATACACATGCATGTATGTGTCTGTGTACAAATAAGTAAGTATAACTGAAAACATATGTCTCTGTCAGAGTTTCTCTATACAGCTCAAATTGGCCTCCAGCACGTAATCCTTCTGGATACTAAGATGACAGGGACACGTACATGGCTGTCTCTTAAAGTGATACTAAGGACCACATCTACTCAAACGTTCTACCTTATCCACCCAATGAAATCTGCACCTAACAGAAGACAAAAGTAAGTGCTTGTTCCATTGGCTCAGTTCCACCATTAAAGGTCACACAAATGGCTGATGAGAAAGATCATCATGTGATTTTTTTTCCCCTCTCTAACTTCTGTTGTAATCCACACATATGAACCACTGACCCGTGATTTTGCTGTTTTAAGCAGATGTGGCCAACCTCGAAGGGCAAAGAGCACACGTCTTGGCATGTCAGACTCAAGGTGTCTTATGAACCGCGTCTTACCCACCACGTAGTGAAGAAGTAGCATTTATCTGAGGTTCAACACACACTCTCAAGTCTCGCCACTGGGGGTTTTATTGGACAAGCAAAATTATCTGGACAAATTTTAAGCTTTCATTTTACTAATCGCCTCTTTGTGTTGAGTAAGTGAAAAAAAAAAAAGCAATTTTAGGGAGAGCCTTTTCACCTCATTTCCTGGTCACGAGCCTTTTCAGTGCTCCCTTTACATCCTTGTTTCTCAGCGTGTAGATGACGGGGTTTAACATGGGGGTTACCAGGTTGTAGAAGAGGGTAAGGAATTTCCCTTGGTCCTGAGAGGCGCTGTGTCCTGGTTGCATATAGATGTAGATGATATTCCCATAAAACAAGGACACTACAGTGAGGTGGGACCCACAGGTGTTGAAGGCCTTCCTCCTCCCCGAGGCTGACTTGATCCTCATCACGGCTAGAGCAATGTAGCTGTAAGAAACGAGGATAAGCGTCAGGGGCGCCAGCACGATCATCACGGATAAGATGAAAACAGTGCTTTCCACAGCCACCGTGTCCACACAGGCGATTTTTATCAGAGCCGGCATCTCACACAGGAAGTGCCTCACCTGGCACCTCCCGCATCGAGGCAGCTTCATGGTCACAGGAGACATGACCAGGGAGTTGAGGAGTCCAACACTCCAGGCCGCAGACACCAACTTCCAGCAGAGCTGAGAATGCATAATGACCGAATAGTGAAGGGGCTTGCAGATCGCCGTGAAGCGGTCATAAGCCATGACGGCCAGCAGCACGCACTCGGTGCCTCCGAGGCCTAGAAACATGAACAGCTGGACCGCACAGCCGGGGTAACTGATGGTCTTATCCTGGCCTCCTAAGTTGAAGAGCAACTGAGGGATGGAACTAGTGGTGAAGCAGAGATCGAGGAAGGACAAGTTGGTGAGGAAGAAGTACATGGGCGTGTGGAGGCAGGGGTCCAGGCGGGAAACCAAGATAATGATGCTGTTGCCCACTAAAGTCACCAGGTAGAAGACGAGGACAAAAACAAAGAGGATGGATTCCAGCCTGGGTCTGTCCGAGAAGCCCAGCAAGATGAACTGTTCTTGGCAGCTCTGGTTGATCATGGTATCAACGGTCAGTACATGCCTGCAGGAAAGCTGTGGCAAACACATTAGGTTCATGAGAGGCAAACTGTTGTTGAATATTAATATTTACCATTGATTTATCGTTTAGTTAAACAGCAGTTATTCCTAAACCCGCTGTATACCCAAATCACCACACAGAGACTAGGATTTACTTAATTAACCTAGAGCACAATGCTGGGCAATAGTTATTCCATCCTAAACCTCCAAGCCTGCATAGTTTCCTCCCACTCAGATTTCCCACATTATATTTGTTTTTAGTCATATCTTAGGTACACTTCATCTCTCCTCGTGGTTTCAAGTTCTCTCCTGCTGATCTCTGCTCTCCTCCTCCACCCACTCATTTCTTTCTCCTCCCTCCAGACCAGGATATCCCACCCTATTCTCACCATTGCACAGCACTGGCTATTTGTTTAATTGACAATTACAGAGAACAAATGGTGGCATTTTTACACAAACTTGAGACAGGTGATGCCTTTTGTAAGCATCACCATGCAATGTCTGGATTGAAACCAGATAGTGGGGTAGAGAAATCAGCCTTTGAATGAACAAGGATAAATTGTATGCGTTCCACAAGAACCTTATACCAACAGCAAACTAAGCCATCTGCAGAGTGACAAGACTCCAAAGAGTTACACATTATTTCCACATCCTGAGAAAACGTACACACCATCTATGGGAGAAAAATATTCCTATTGGCCTGGTTTCTTTCTTTCTGGATACCAAATATAAACAGAGCATTATAAAATGTTTGAACAACTTAGATGTGCAGAAAGAACAGGAGAAGATGACCGATAGTCTGGGATAGACCACTGTGGCGTTACTGATGCATTTCTTTTCAGTCACTTCTTACCTACACATATAACACACCCCGAAACGGAGGGTATTTAACATTTCACCATCTGATTTTCATTTTGAAGAGTTATTTTCTCTCTCTCTCTGTCTCTCACTCTCTCTCTCTCTCTCTCTCTCTTTGTGTGTGAGAGATATAGAGAAAAAGAGAGAGGAAATGTTTACCTGCATGTATGTAAGAGCATTACCTGTGTGCAATTCCCTTTGAGTTCAGAAGAGAGTGCGAGATCCCTTTCAACTGGAGTTACAAACAACTGTGACCTTCCACGTGGGTGCTGGAAACCGAACCAACCTGGATCCTCACTGCCGAGGCATCTCTGAAGTCCCATGTCTGAATTTCCCTTCATTCAATATTGCATCTGAGAATTTTATTTAGTTTTAAATTTCTACATAAGACAGTATTTGGTAATTCTATCACTGTGTTACTTTTCCTTGGTAGTTGATCACTAAGGATATTTCATGTATATTAGAGACCTAGGTAACTTACGGATATGCCTATTTTTATTGTACGCTTTCTCCTAAATATGTGGCAAATGTTTGGACCAAAGAGATGTATTGTTTAAGTGTGAAATTATTTGTGGAGACTAGGTTCATGCTTACTAGGTTTCTGTATCTGAAAAACATTATTATTTGTCATTGAATTAGCATGTCACATGCCCCATAAAAGTTTATCAACAGAACTCAACAGCTGCTTTTGGCATAATGAATACAGAAGTACTGTCTGATTTAATTTTATTTATTAGAATTGAAGGCACAATCCTTCAATTGAATTATCTATTGAATCCACAGTGATAATTTTTTTTTCTGAAAATGATAAATTCTACCTTACCTTTCCCTATGAAATTCTTATTTTGCTGTTCTTATAAGTACACACTCACCTATATTATTATAAAATAACAAATTTACAGAAACATAGTAATGCAAAGTTTTTAGTCAATATTATATTGAGTGAACCTACAGTTCTTAGTACATTGAATTTTAATGAGCATTTTTTTTTTTTTTGATACAGGAATTTACTGTGTAGCCCCAGCTAGCTTGGAACTTACCTTATACACCAGGCTGGCTTCTTCTAATTCATAGAGATCTGTCTGCCTCTGCCTTTAGAGGGCTGGGCTTGAAGGCATGTGTCACCTTGACCTGCCTTTGCTTTGAATTTTAAAATGACAAATATTTTCAAATAAGCTTGAATTAGAGATTTTAATACATCGCTGGAGAGTTTCATCATGTTATCTTGAAAAATAACAGTTCTTTTCCATGAAGAGAGAGCTATTTGTCAAATAAGAAAATATTCAGGTAAATCATTCTTGCATATTTCCTTCCTTCCTTCCTTCCTTCCTTCCTTCCTTCCTTCCTTCCTTCCTTCCCTCCTTCCTCCCTTCCCTCCTTCTCTCCTTCTCTTCCCTCCCTCCCTCCCTCCCTCCCTTCCTTCCTTTCTTCCTTCCTTCCTTCCTTCCTTTAACAGGGTTTCTCAGTGTAACAGCTATCCTCAGACTTACTCTGTAGATCAGCTGGCCTTGAACTCAGAGACCTGCCTGCCTCTGCCTCCCAAATGTTGAGATTAAAGGCATGTGTTACTACTGTCTGGCTCACTCATTCTTGCATGGTTAATCCAAAACCGTAGCTCTAGATTTTATAAATCTCTAAATACAATCTCTAAATACTCATTGGTTCCAAACGTCCTCTTGGTTGCATTATGTAATCGAAAAAGTGAAAGTTTTAATTTCCTTTGAACATGTCAAGGAAACAGCCCAAATCAGATAATTTAAGACAAAGACAAGTCAGTGGCTTGCCATGTAATGAGCTGTTTTGTAACACCTTGCATTAGTAAAGTTCCTTCCAGCCCCCAGCCACAGAACTCAGAAGAATTTGGTTCATTAGTCTATTAAATTAAACCACAAGTTCATTACTTTACTCTGTAAGGTTGATGTGATATTAGAGCTCTCAGTGCTGGGCCTCTTCCAGGTAAAGAACCTTATGGTTCCACCAGTAACTACTCTAACTAGTAACCATGATGAGTTCCTTCTGCGTAAATCAGCATTTCTAGCCATGCAAGTATAAAAAGCATAACATAGAGTCAGGTCAGAGTGAAGGAGCCACCTTGATACAGCATCTTACATATCCTGCTGTATTTCCACACCATCATCTATGTTTGTAACTGTCTTGTACTTGATAAACTATGCTACAGATACCAATGGTGACTATGAGAAACAGGAAAAACCGGGTCTGTGTTACCCATTATCAACAGGAGGCTCTGTCCCATGCTATAGAATGGAATCTGAGCAATTATAGAAGCAAAGACCAACTCATCTTGGTCAGCTTAAATTAGTTACAACTGTTAAGTGGTCAGAGAAAACTTTGTGCAGGAGTTACCTTCTAAATTATTTTAAAAATTCTCTGCAGATTAAGTGGTGATACAGCTTTAGGTGAGAGAACTCAAGATTATCCTTCAAACATCCAGTCTAGTTTATGTGATTTACAGTGATAAATATAAATATTCAGCACATATTTATCAGTCTCCTGTTATATATTAAACATGTGTTCCATATTCTTATTAAAATAGATAGTAACTGACCTCATTGATTTATAGACTAATGGGAGAAAGACATTTATCAAAAGTCACAAAAATGAATGTTTGGTGACTGTCAACTTCATTGAGCCTTTTTGAGTGCCGAGGGGCAGGCTTTCTTGGAGGACACAGATATTAAGTAAATATCAAAGTGTACACACCTAGAGGTTATAGATGTAACGTTTGAACACAGGCCTGTCTGACGATAGAACAACGATTTGCTAAACCAGAAAGAAAATGCATGAGTTAGTTCTCCAGCTGAAGTACGGGGTTCCGTTAAGGAGAGCGGAGCACTCTGAGTACTTGATGGTTTCTTCAAACTGTTTCTAAAACTTGGCTTTTTAAGGCAAATCAAAGATATGTAAGTATTCATTAATTCTTAAATTGCTGGATTTAAAGGAAAAGAAAGACCCTCCCCCACAGGAGAGAACTGACTGCCGCAAGTTGCCCTCCGACCCCCACATGCACACTTCGACATGCATGGAATCTACACACCCACGCCACTGCAATAAATAAGTGCAGTCAGAACGTAGAAACTCCTTTTGGAGTGCTGAGTCTTGAGTCCAGGGCTTCGGGTGCTATAGGCAGGCACTCTGCAGTTGGGCTGCTTCCCCAGCCCTGTAAGATGAAATTTGCAAATACCCCCAAGCAATAGTTACAGGCAGAATACATACCACGGGCAGCAGAGGGACACGCACCGCGAGTGCACGGCACACTCTTGATCCTCTTCTCCGTTTCCTTTAGATGTAGTGAGTGCTAAGTGATCAGATTTCTCCCTAAAGATAATCTACTCGTCTGAGCCATTGAATGGCCCCCAAGTTATTTAGCTGTCACCTTCTCAATCTTTTTACCAACCTCAGGGCACAAGCACATTGGCTCATCATTAGGGGAAGGGAAATTGCTAGGTTCAGGAGGCTGAGCAATTTTTAAAGAATGGTTATGGAAATTTGGGTGTGAAATGTGTTCTGATATTTAGGAAAGTGGACTGTGCATGTGGTATGGATGCACTGACTTGGCATTTGTCTCCGACCAACTTAGGAAGATAAGAAAGAGTGTTAGCTAGGTCCACTTAACTCAGGTCAACTGTCACTCTAACGCTCAGCCAGGTGTGTTGAAAGATAACCTTAGGAAAATTGTATATTTAAAAAGTTTTGTCTTTTATTATCTACCCAATAATACCAACCATCCAGAATAATTTTCATCATTATTGATTTGTTTTCACCATTATGCCAGCTGCTGGAGTTTAATGGAGCTCACCCTAGTGCATTTGCGTGTAGAATTTGTGGTGGGCCTTTCAGGTGTTCCAAACGCCTGCATCATCAAAGCAGCTCGCTGGACCTAGACTGCGCAGTCCCCATGGCCTCCACGTGGAGTGAGTTTTGGCCTATAATCACAGACAGCAAAGAAATGGAGGAAACATATTTCAAGCTTCCTTTTAGCCCAGCATTAACATGCTCTTACAATTTCGTCTCTTCTCTTTCCCTGCCCCAGAGCAACAAGTGGGAATGCTTTTCATCTCAACTTTTACCTTTTTCTTTGCCAGCAACCTCTGATTGAAACAAAATAATTTGTTTGTTTGTTTTTTATTGCAGTCATTTTTTTTCAACAGTTTCTAACAGTTCATCCAACTGCAAGTATCCTGCCTGTACAGAATGAAAGACAGGAGTATCGGAAAAAAACAGAGCATCATATATAACTGACATGATGCCAAACACTAGAAATACAATGACAAACAAGATGTGTGTGGTTCTGAGCCTTTTCAGAGTGGCATTGAAAGAAGAATAAGGCAACTATGGTGGAAAGTGTTTATATTGCATAACTGCAAAGAATGTTGACAGAGACTAGTTACCTAAAGGCCAGGGTTGCGGTGTGTGTCCTTGAAGAAGAGAGAAAAAGCATGGGAGAGGTGTTGAAAAGGCCTGGTATGTGGAGGGTGTTGAGGAAATGATTTAATGTCAAGCTGGCAAGGTGCTAGAGGAGAGTGTGTGATTTTGCAGCTCATAGTAAATTTTGTCTTTATAGAAAAAAAAAAATGGTAAGCCCAGAGTGACTCAAAGTTAGCACATGATTACAGTGAGAATTTAGAATTTACTGTGCCTGTCCCTCATTGATCTTGATTTGGCAAGATGCCTGCTGTAACCTAAGCAAAACTTGTGATCTGCCATGAAAAAAAAAAAAAAAAAAGATTGGGGTCCGGGGGGGTAAGCCATGCTAGAAAGAGAACCCACAGCCACGAACATTTCTCAGGCAAGAGGGGGAAGGTCTTTAGGTTTGTTTCTGGCCATTGCACAGATGTCAAATGAGGTGTGTACACAGAAGGAGAAAGAGAAAATCCAACTTTTGGGTAATAATGAAGTTGTGTGTGTGTGTATGTGTGTGTGTGTGTGTGCATGTAGGTGCTTGTGGAGTTCAGATCTGGATCTGGAGTTAAAGGCAATTATGAACTACTCATTTTGGGTTCTAGGAACAGAATTCAGGTCCTGTGGAAGAGTAAGACTCTTAACTACTGGGCCATCTCTGCAGGCCCTTATCTTTCTGAGACAGAATCTCATACTATAACTCAGGCTAGTCTAGATCTTAACTACGTAGCCCAGGTTGACTTTGAACTCACAGCAATACTCCTATCTTACACTCATAAATGCTAGGATTACCAGAGTAAGTTACCATGCCCAGCTCATTTCCAACTTTTCAAAGCATTGATATTTAATGTATTTTTCATGATACTGAAACTTGAAAGTTAGAGAATTTTGGCTTTACTTTGTGTTTCTGGGATCGCCATCCATAGCTGATGGGTATGCAGAATTCTTTTTTTTTTTTAAGTTAAAGTATGTGTGTGTGTGTGTGTGAGAGAGAGAGAGAGAGAGAGAGAGAGAGAGAGAGAGAGAGAGAGGATCTTACGTAATCCTGGCTGGTTGAGAATTCACTATGTAGACCAGGCTGGCCTTGGACTCAAAGAGAAGCACTCTAGGATTATACTCAGGCAGTCTGCTGTCTGGACCTTGTGTAAGGTGTCCTTGGCTCTGTACTTTAATGGTTGGAGATTCCTAAGCATTATTCTGTCTGTCCCTGCACGATCATCTACCCTTCTCTACTACCAGCTATGTTTAACAGTACACTCCATTCTAGCGCTTGTTTCGTTGCAGATTCCTGGTCACTAACTTTCTTCCCTAGCCACTTCAGGGGAACAGGCATCCGTCATAGTACAGTTAAGCATGATTGTCAGTCATATTTTTATGGCTGATCAATAAATAAACCAGATTAAGAAAAACTATTAGAGCTGGGTGGTGGTGGCTCACGTCTTTGATCTCAGCATTTGGGAGGCAGAGGCAGGCAGATCTCTGTGAGTTTGAGGCCAACCTGCTCAACAGAGTGAGTTCCAGGACAGCCAGAAAACAAAACAAAACAAACAAACAAACAAACAAACAAACAAAAAACCACCAAAAAAACCAAACCAACCAACCAACAACAAAAAACTTACTAGTTTACTTTTAGAAAACAGAGCAATAAGGTATCAGCATGCTACTTGCCTCCTCTAATCCATAAGGAGGTGATGTCAGCATTTATTTCTTCTTTTGTATTCTGTTCTGGATCCCTTTTTCTCTTCTGATAATTAGTTGTAGTCCTAGGAAGCTTGCCAGTGGTCTCTGTCCTTGAGGATGTCTTCCCTTCTGTGACTTCACCTTACAACCTGCCTGAATCAATTATACAAGATGGTCATTATAAGTGGGCAAGCAGTCACCAAAGAGATGCACTGTTCGTATCTACATTCTGACCCCAGGGTGCTTAGAGTCTCAGTGACCCTGGGCCAGGCACAGAGGCAGGATTCTCACTAAATCAGTGCATTTTCCCCATCGGTGGAGCAGCCCTGAAGACCTCTGTGGGCTTCAGCACACTCCACACCAGGAGTCTGAGAGGAGAAAGACTCCTAAAGATCCTGAAGTAGTACAGGCAATTTATATCTAAAATCTTTATAAAACACAGATTGGAGAGCTAAAAATGTCTCACTCTCTTCACTGAGGCCTTTGGGAATATGTGCTCCATTGTTGCAATTAGATTAGTTTGCTGTTCTGTCCAGAAAGAAAGACCAGTGGGACATAGCTATGAAAACTTAGTAGCATTATTTCCTTTAGACTCTGAACATACTTGGTGGGAAAACTTATTTTGAACAAGATATATATCTGTTTTAGCTTATCATTGAGGCTGAAGAAACTTAGACAGGCCTGAGATCTGGCCCAATAATTCTGTGTTTATTTTTATATGCTAGAGTCCTTTTTCACTTAAAAATTGTGTAGTGATTTCAAATCAGTTTATTGATCTATGGGCAAAAATGAATTCTTATAAACAGCCAATAGTTATGATAAGTGGAAATATTTACTTGATGAAAACAGCAATATATATTCATAGTTTGACTTAAGTCTATGTTAACTTTTTTTGTTTTAGCAAAATTGGATTCCCACATGAAAATATTTAATTCAGTAGAGAGTTTTTAAATGTAAATGGTTATTTAAGTCTGTCTCTTAGGAAGCATATAAGCAGTTTTATGAATAACCTTATCAAATATTCAAAGGGTGACTAATTCCCACAATAATTTCAAGCACCACAAATATGAGAAACATTAAATAACTGTATGCATCTGAATTATGTTTGTACTTGTAGTTAAGTATTGTTTACTGGACAGGCATGATGACATGATACATTGCTTTACTAAAGAGCATTAGAAGCTAGAAAAACTGTTTCCTAGGAATACTCCTGACGGTGTTGCCAGACTAAGATGGTGTAGGACAAAAAAAGCACCAGTTTTTTTCATGGCATGTTTATCACAGTTAATGAATCAAAACAGGTACATTATTATTATTATTATTAATTCTGTATTTTACTCACATTATCTTACCCTATACCTGCTGTCCTCTTTGTGTTTAGGATCATTGATGAAATTATACTTTTTACAGTGCTGAGGAATTAAATGAAGGCTTAACATACACGAGGAAAGAGATTTTCCACTGAGTTAAGATCCAATCCCTAATAAGATAATAATTTACCTATTTAGTAAAACTAAGTGTTAAAATCATTAACCATATAAAAATAGGAATAATGAAAGAAGTATAATAATTTTAAACTGTGATATTAAAGCAAAAAGAGGCTAACAGTTCAATGTGGCAGAAAAAAAAGTCTGTAAAGACCAGTGTTATTGTAAATTTATTTTATTATTATTAATTTTAAAATATTTATTTATGTGATTAATTTTTATGGGCATGTGTGAACATTTGTCTGTGCACAGCACATGTGCAGGAGCTTGCAGAGGCCAGAAGAGTTCCAGATCCTCTGGAACTGGAGTTGCTGGTGGTTGAGCCACCATGTGGGTTCTGCGAATCGAACCTGAGTTTGTAGCCACTGTTCTTAACCATTAAGGCATTTCTCTATCCTCTAACATAAGTTTTAGAGTTTGATGAATTTAACCATAAAATGATTAAAATGATTTCTGGAAATGTGTCTTTCAGTATCCAGAAAAAAAGGTTTTCATGTGATTTGAAACCTCTAAAAAAGGTTTCATATAGTTTGAAACCTCTAACAATTCCAAGAAATACACATCAGAACAACTCTATGATCTCAGAGTTAGAGAGGCTTTGCTTAAAGAAATGAAAAGCAAAAATGTCACAAAAGAGATGATTGGTAAGGTAGAGGGGTTGGCTAGTGTCCGTAAGAGTTCTCAGTAGATGAGCAGTCTCAGGCCGTGAATATCTGCAAGAAGGCAGCCTCAGGTGCTAGTTTTGGTACACACTGGTCACTCAATTGCACTCAGATCCCAGAAGAAAGCTTTGCCATGCCTCTGAGCCTGGCTCATATTGGGAATGGCCTTTCTAAATTCCCAGAGGTCTGAGTCCCAGGAGTTCTTGGCTGGGCCATGTCCATGACTCAGGGCTTTACTCACTCAGGGTCTCCTTGCTTTTCACAGTATTAGCAATTATAAGAAACAACAACAATAGAGTAAAATAAAAAAATTTCCCTCTACCTTTCAAATTTTTTTCTCCCTTAAAATGTCTGATAGACTTAGCTTCTTAGGTCCAGAGTGTGCATTAGCAAAAAGGTGAAATTTGATCTGTCTTAGTGAAATTATGATAATAACAACAATGAAATTATGACTTTTATTACATTTTGCTCTTTTTGTTGTGTGTGTTGTTGAGGAGTGTGCCTGTGGAAGTCAGTGGACAACTTGCAGGAACTAATGGTCTCTATCATGTCTGATCCAGGAGTGCTTTTACCCTTAGAACTATCTCACTGGCCTGAAATTCTAGTCTTTAAAGAATATTTGTATGTAAGCCTTGTAAGTCACACCTTCATCTTTCTGATCTCATGTCCCGTCCAGTGGGAGTTCAACGAGTTCCTAAGGAGGGCGAAAAGAATGAAGCGAAGACAAGGAGACACACAGAATGAGAGCAAGTCTATAATCTGATCTTGCTCTCGTTTATTTGAAAAATTTCACACAAAATCTCTTATAGGGAGAAGGCAGGAAGGGAAAATGTGTCAGCAATATAGTTTACAAAACATAACAGGGTGATTAATGATGATACAGAACACCGCAAGAATCTTTACTAAAAGATACTACAAGAATGTCAGCTAAGATATGTCAAAATGTCTAGCCTGATGCACAGATGTCTCATAGGTTCCAGAAATGTAAATCTCTCACCTACAACCTTGTTGCAGCTGTCTGTAACTTTCCACTAGCTGGCCTTGGCTCCCGGCAATCTCAGCATGGTGCAACTGGAGGAGAGCCAGATGAGTATATCTCTGTTAGGAACTGGAAGGCGGGCTTCCTGAGAAGGCCAAATACATTGTGAGGGGAATGGCTGAGAGTCATCAGGCTAAACAATACCAATAGGGGAACAGAAATAGTCAAGGGCCCTATAAAATATTCAGGCTAGATTCTGTTCAGCCAACTGCCAGTCTTAAGCTTCTCCCATCTCAAATGCACAAAACTGTTATTGTCCTCTTTTCATGTGGCTCGCTCTTCCATCTTTCCTGATTGCTCAGTTCTTTCTTAGTGCCAGGGAACAAATTCAGCAACCCCCTAGAAAAGCAAGAACAGTCTCATTATATAACCACACAAAAGAGTCATTTTACCAATCTTAGTAAGAGCTTCATTCCAGAGTTACAAGCGCCTCTTCATTTCTGAATTATGTACAACTTACCTCCCGAATATCATTTTGCCATGTGACTCACCAAAGCTAAAACTAAGACAAATTTGCTTATAGATTCAACTGTCTTTATTCATGACCTGTGAGTTCACGGCAACTTCCATTTGTCATTTGCTCTTAATTAGCTAACGAATTTGAATTTTTGAGATATAGATTCAGGTAGCCTAGGCCAGAATCAAACTCACTAAATAGCCAAAGACAGTTTTTGAATATCGGATCCTCCTGCCTTCACCTCTTTCGTTCAGGAATTACAGGAGTGCATCGCCACCACTCCTGTCTAGGGCAGTGTACGTGAGGTCATACAGTGGCCAATAGCAGAGCAGGGCATTTTGAAAAGGCAGAACAAGGAAACAGCATAAAAAAAATATACATACAGGCTGCTGGGCCTGGTGGCGCACGCCTTTAATGCCAGCACTTGGGAGGCAGAGTCAGGTAGATCTGGTCTACACAGATAGTCCAGCACAGCCAGGAATACACAGAGAAACCAACTGGGGACTGAGTACTCAGATGCTTGAGACTTATGGTAAACACATGCTATTCTTGGGACATGGTGACCTTCAGACTTTGAGCCCTAGTGGGAGGTCTTTATATGGTAGGTTGTGTACTCTTGAACAGGATAGTGAAACCATGGAAGAGCACCCTTTCTGTCTTTTGCTTCTCATTATGTGAGCTGTTCTCTGCATCCTATGCTTCCCTCTGGATATGGGATGTGTTGGATCACTTAAATTAAGAGAGCCAACCAGTCATCAACTGAAACCATAAGGCTGAATAAACCTATTCTCCTTATATGTTAATTGCCTCAGGCTTTCTAGTCACAGAAAAGTGACAAATATGTTAATTTTTGGTAAGGGTCCCACAGTAGAGAGACAGCCCTGACACTAATAATCATACTCTGCTTTCAGATGGGAGCCTAAATTGACTGTCATCTTGGAGGCTCCAGCCAACAGCAGACGGAGACAGATGCTGGGACTTGCAGCCAGGCATGGGGCAGAACTCTGGGGGTCCTGCGGAAGTGTTGAGGGAAGGACCTGGAGGGGACAGGAACCTCACAAGAAGACCAGCAGAGACAATTATAACCTAGTCACATAGGGGCTTTCAGAGACTGAGACATTAATTAAGGAGCATGCATGATCTGGACCTAGGCCCCCTGCACACATGTAGGTGATGGGTGTCTTGGTCTTCATATGGGAGCTTGGTGAGTGGAGGTGGAAGCTGTTTCTAACATGGACCCTATCGCCTGCGTTTGGATCACTTGCCTGGCCTCAGGGGATGGAGATATGCTGGGTACTGATGTGACTTGATGTGCTGGGAAAGTTGATTGGGGGGTTGGGGGGGGTGCCCTGTTCTGAGAGGAAAGGGAGAGAGGAAGGGGGAAGGAAGGGAAGTGTGTGTGGGGGATTGGGAGGAGGGAAGGGATGGGGTACCCTAGGGCTGTAAAGCAAATATAAAATGGTTTTAAAAGTTTACTGCAGAACGGAGTCCTAATTATACTGACTCAGGACAATGGGGCATTTGTGGTTTCAGAAGAATCTGGTCTATTCTGGGATTTAAAATATTGTGGGTTTTTAGAAATTATTGTTATGTGGCACTTAACACAAATGACTTCTTTTTAAATTTGATCTGGCCTGTTGGGGCCCAGTACAGGATCTCAGCCCACAACGATGGCCCCTACATGATTTTGTTTAACCTTAACTTTATTTAATACAGGCAAGTCCTTGCAACTGCCTGTACTTGGATCTGGTAAATCATGCCTTAGACCTTGGCCTAAAGCTAAACCCCTTGGTTAAATAAGCATCATAAAAATTAAACTATAAGGTGACAAAGTGTTAGTGAAAAAATTTACTTGTACTGAGTAAAAATTGTAATTTTCCATGAAGAGGATTAAAAAATACCTTTGGTCTTCTATGCAACTAGGCAACAATAGCTTTACAATAAATGAACAAAATAAGAGTTTTAGGATTTCAGAGGAAAATTAGAAGCTCATCTCCAGGGCTAAAGAGATGGCTGGGTGCTCTGTTAGCAGGGCCCACAGAGTGGTTTACAAGTATCCTTAACCTCAGTTCCAGAGGATCTGACAACCTCCTCTGACCTCAGAGGGCACACACATGGTGGACACATACACTTGTGAGCAAAGCACTCACACACATAAAATAAATCTAAAGAAACAAAAACAAAACCCCCTAACCCATCAACCACACCTTTCATTTTCAGAGTGGAAGACATTTACAATATTTCTGTAAATGATGGATTGGTCAACTGAATAAATACCATTTAAGCATAGTTACAGAAAATTTAAAGTGTGAAACAAGAATTCTATGAACTGCATATGGCACTTGGCAGCAACTACACTTCCATTACACTTCCATTAAATTCTCAATGAATTTATTAGTGGTCCCATAGCAAACTCTCAGCCCAGAGCAAGAGAGTGTATGATTGTGTGGTATAAAAATACTGTAGCAGGCACATTTTCCAGGAAGCATTCGCTCTTTACTTGGGCTCGCAACTAGAAGCAAAGCGAAAACTTGCATCTCTGCCTTCATTTTGCACCATTGGCATTGGGTCACTCTCTTCTGCATGTGAACTTGCTCAAGGACTATCTACGTAAAAATCAGTGATGCCCAGTGATCCACTTTTTCCACCTTTAACACTGAGAGCACAAAGAGGCATTGTCTAGACTCTGGCCATCACAACAGAGCAATAAATGCTCTGAACTGCTGAGCTGTCCATCTTTCCACTCCAAATATTTGTGTTTGTTCTTACAAAGGCAGCAATCTCACTCGTAAGGACTCAGTTTTTGTGGTATAACTATTAAAGACTATACCGTCTGTGATGGCTCTTCTTAGTTACCAAATTGGCTACATCTAGAATTAACTAAAACCTAGGTGGCTGGTATACCTGTGAGGGGGTGTTTTTTCTTAATTAAATCATTTAAAGTGGGAAGAACCACTTTTCATCCAGATCTTTTGAGGTGGAAGGCTCACCTTTAACATGGGCCATACTTCCTGCTGGTAGCCTATATAGAGAGCATGGGAGAAGGAAGGTTGCCCTCTAAGCCTGCTTGCTCTCTTCCTCCCTTGCAAGTCCATTCCTTTTCTGGCATTAATGCTATTTCTTTGGGATTCTAATGTATACTGAAGACCAGCTGAGACATACAGCCTTGTGGACTAAACAACTACTGGATTATTGGACCTTCTGTTAGTAGACAGCCATTGTCGTATTAGCTAGACCATGGCCTGTAAACCATTCTAATAAATCCCCTACATAAATAAATATTAACTCTATCAGTTCTGTTTCTTTAGAGAACCCTGACTAGTACACCTCCCAATACCATCACATTGAAGGTTAGGTCAGGGTTATAACACACAAATTTTAGAAATACAAGCAGTTAGACTTGTATTTATTGAAGTTTTGTATTTATTATTATTAGACTTGTATTGTATTGAAGTGTTTAGAACCATAATGTGGAATAAAATAGCATAGCGGATGTTTGAGATGATAAAATAGTATTTTAATTAGGCTTATAGGGAATTAGAATGTATTTTTATTGTATGACTGAGTTTACTGAAGTTTTAAGTCTTCATGCATCCTTATGACTTTGAAAAATGAACAGGGCTGGAGGTAGGTGAGCTGGTCCTGAGGGTGTAAGTATGGGAGGGCTGACCTTGTCACTCATGGGGTGGCCCAGGCACAGAGGTGATGCCCATTCACCTCAGCAGTTGGGCAAGCTGCCCACAGGGTCATGAGCAAGGGAGAGCTATCCCTCCTTCTCACTAGGGGATCGTGCACCTCACCTGGACAGCGCAGCAGAGCTGACACCGGTCATGGGTGCACAGGTGAGTCGGCCTGAGGGAGAGAGCACAGGAGAACTGGCTCCGCCACTTGTCTGCCATGAGGTGGTGTGGGTGCTGGGGTGATGCCCTCCCCAATCCCCTTGTTCCTTACTACGTGAAGGCACTCAGGGGAGCTGGACCTGGAGCCACGAGAGCCCCGTGCCTTGATTGGGCAGCACAGTGAAGCTGGCCCTGGAGGCATGGGTGCTGGCGAGCCGACCCCCAGGGCATGAGAACAGGAGAGCTGACCCTGCCTTCTGTAGATGGTGGCAGTGTGTGGCCTACAGGGAGCAAAGCTGGAAAACTCACCCTAGTGGTGCTGATATAGCTGGCGCGCTCACCAGCTAGGCTACCACCTAGGCTCACATCCAGGGCTCTGAATTGGGCCACTCCAAAATCTCTATCATCTGAATGGTTGGGAGACGTGAAAGGGCCAGTCCTGCTGATCCAACGTTGCAGGATCTCCATGACACAAGGCAATAACAGGAGTGCCTAGAAGAGTCCCAGGGAAGATCCAATATCGATGGTGTCACAGAAACCAGAGACCTCGAGCCAAACCAATGCCTAATTGCAAGGAACATTTGCAAGTGAAGATGTGTGGGTAGAGGGATACACTGTGGGACACACTGTGACACATTACAGCTTCCATGATGAGATGTTTTCTAAGCTTTGTGCGTGTGTGTCTGTGTGTGTGTGTGTGTGTGTGTGTGTGTGTGTGTGTTTTGGGGAAGGTTGCAAAGGCAAAGGGTGGGTATGAGGAGCTGGGGAGATGAGCAGGATACATGCATGATACATGGGGCATTTACAAGATACATGGGGCATTTACAAGATACATGGGGTACATGATGTGAAACTCAGAAAGAATCAATAAAATGTTTATTTAAAAATCTCATTTGTTGTTACACTCTGTTATTGGTATAACGTTCTTGTGGAATGTATACAATTTACCCTTGTTCATTCAAATGCTGATTTCTCTACCATTATCTGGTTTCAATCTGGGAATTGCATTGTTTTATTTTTATTTTCATTTTTTCACAATGTATTCATTATATATACCTATTGAAGCCTCCTCCCTCAAGTCTTCCCATTCTCACCCTCCCTCTCTCTTCCCCCATCCCCTTCCCCTAGTCCACTGAAAGGGGGAGTTCTTATCCTTTGCTATCTGCCCATAGCTTGTTAAGTCTCACAAGGACTGTCTGGATCTTCTTCCTCTGTGGCCTGGTAAGGCCACATCACCAGGGGCAAGTGATCAAAGAGCAGGCAACTGAGTTCATGAAAGAGGCAACCCCTTCAGATTATCCACTTGGAGACTGAGCTGCCAATCAGCCACATCCGAGCAGGAGGTTTAGGTCCTCCATGTATGGTTCTTGTTTGGTGCATCAGTATCTGCAGGACTCCCGAGGCTCAGATTATTTTTTAGCTTTGTTGGTCTCCTTGTGGGATTTCTGTCCCTCCAATGTCCTTCTAGCCCCACCCCCTTCTTCCATGAGATTCCCTGCACTCTGTCCAGAGTTTGGCTGTGAGTTTCAGCATATGCTTAAATGGCACTTTCTCAAAAAATTGGGAATAGCACTACCTCAAGATCCAGCTACACCATTCATGGGCATGTATCCAATAGATACCCCACCATTCAATAAGGACATTTGCTCAACTATGTTCATAGCAGCTTTATTTGTAATAGCCAGAATCTGGAAACAACCTAGATGTCCCTCCATGGAGGAATGGATACAGAAACTGTGGTACATTTACACAATGGAATACTATTCAGCTATTAAAAAGAAGGAAAACATGAAATTTGCAGGCAAGTGAGTGGAACTTGAAAAGATCATCTTGAGTGAGGTAACCCAGAAGCAGAAAGACACACATAGTATATACTCACTTATAAAGTGGATATTAGCTATATAATATAGGATAAACATACAAAAGTCTACAGACCTAAAGAAGCTAAACAATAAGGAGGACCGTAGAGAGGATGCTTAAATCTAATTCAGAATGGCAAACAGGATAGACACGAGAAGCGGTGGAAAAGAGGAAACATGATAAGAGCCTACTATAGAGGGTTTGCTGAACAGACATTGCATTGAGACGCTTATTCTAAGCATCCAGGTCAGGAGGGGAGGAGAAAGAAGAAGTGGGAGGAGAAATCTGAGAAGAGAGGACCTGGAAACATCAGGAGAAATGAACCAGATCTAAGATCTGACTAAAAAGCAAGTATAATGTGGAAAATCTGAATGGGAGGAAGCTATGTGGGCTTGGAGGATTAGGATGGAGTAATTATTGCCCAGCATTGTGTTCTAGGTTAATTTAATAAAGTCTAGTCTCTGTGTGGTGATTTGGGTATACAGCTGGTTTAGGAATAACTGCTGCTTAACTAAAAGATAAATCAATAATAAATATTAATAATTGTCAACACTCTGTTTTCTGTTGTTAATAGCACAATGCCACACAGTAGGCAAGATGTTTATTTTGTTTGTGAGTCGAGTCCAAGATCAAGGGGCCACATCTGGTGATGACTTTCTTTGTGGCAGAGTCCAGGATAGTGAGGATCATCACACGACAGAGCTTGAGACCTGGAAAAACTGAGTTTTAAAAATTTCCAGATGCCCTACAAACAAAGTAGTTTATTTATCATATGAATGGGTTTATATATTTCTGAAGGAAATCCTGTAAGCATCTTTTAGGTGTTTTACATGCTCCCACCTCTTACGATCTCATAATGTAGATTAAATTTCTGTATGTGGTATAGTGGCACGTGACTTCAGCATTTGGTAGGTGAACTTGGAAAGATCATGAGTTCAAAGTCAGCCTCTGCCTAGAAGTGTTTGGACCTGCCTAGGCTACAGAGAGAGAAACTTTGTAACAAGCTCATAAACAGACAAATTGCATAGGAGCTTTGGGGAGAACAAATCATATTCAACTCTTAACACTAAGATGTATTTCTCACAAGAAACAAAGCAACATTTAAAGAAGGCAATATAAAGAAACATAAAAAATGGACTATGAACCAACATAATTTCCTAACCCTATATTTTCCTGGGGACATACACATTTTCAACCCAATTTTAATTAATTTGGACATCAGTGTAATAACTTCATGGCTTGCTCCAGGAAACATTGACTAAAGCCTTGCCAAGGCTTTAAAATAATTTCTTGCTGTTCCCACCAATTTAGAGTGATTAAGTTATAAGCTCCACCTAATCCAACCTATTCTCTGTCTTGCAAAATCCACTTTATTATCACCCATTCTATCCATAACCTCATAAAGATTCTTCCTCCAGTTCTCTATTTTAAGATTCTGCAACACTGTCTAGAAAGTATTTGCCATTTCTGTAATAAGTGCATGTTTTAATTATTTTCTATCACTATGGAGAAATACCACAACCAACCAAGAAAATTTAAAAAATAATTCATTAAATTTGAGTTTCATGGATGCAGAGGGTAGTAGAATCCATGGCCATCCTGGCTGGGAGCATGGTAGCAGGCAGGCAGGCAGACATCACACTAGAGCAGTAGCTGAGAGACTGCATGTTGAGACAAGGCAGAGAGATGGAAGCAGAGAGAGAGAAAAGCCAAGAATAGTGTGGGCATTTAAAGACCTCAAATCCACTTGTCCAAAAAGGCCATGACTCCTTCTACAAGGCCACAACTCCTAATCTTTCCCACCAAATGGGGACCAACTGTTCAAACACATGAATCTATGAAGCCATTCTTATTCAAACCACCACAAGCCAATGAACTCAGCTATGCTTAATCTATAGTTTTGTACAATTAGCTAAGAAACTACCAAACATCTTCCTCATATACCATCTGAGTGCCCACCAGCAACACAGGAGTTTAAAGTCCTGCAGAGTTCCATCATGTGATATTGTCAGTGCTTGGAGTTTCAGTCACTGTATGTAGTGAGGTTTTATTACAAGTAGGAAATATACATTTCTTGAAAAAACTAGGTGGACTGCCTGCTGATCTTTGATTCTCCTGCTGTTCCCCCAGATTCAACCCCCACCTCCCATCAGTCTCATACCCAGCTCTGCAGCAGAAAGAACACTGTGGCAGGCTTTCCTGCCTCACATTCCCAACTCCTCTGGATCCCACTGATCATCCCCTTCTATCCTCTCCCCATCATTTGTCCCACTTCCTAACCCAAGCAGGCACCCCTGCTAACCCAAGGGCCTTTCTATCCACACTTCTTTTTCTGTTCCTCCCGATGCAAGCCCACTGAAAACCCACTGTTGTCCTCCTTCATCTCCCTCTCAATAGCTTCATCCTCAGTGGATCACAAAGATCTCCTCCAACCATCCTTTCCATAGCTCATGTAATTATCTAAGCCTCCAACACCAGCAGGCACAACCTGAGAGCACACCAGCTGAGCATGCCAGGGCCAGAGAAAATTTCTTACCAGGCAGGACATAGCTGCCACAGTCTCTTAACGTTCAGGGAGGAAGCAGAAACCAAGGGACAAAACATTCATCAAAGACAAAACTAGATATCATAACCCAGACCTATAATCATCCCAATGCCTAGGCACCAGCATAAAAACAATCAGTAACAGACAGGAGGCCAGCAACCCCACCACAGCAGGCACTGAGTATTCCAACATAGCTAAAGGCCAAGAAAAGACCTTAAAATAGCCTGTATAAAAATGATAGAGTTTCTAAAAGAGGAAATGAATAAATTCCTTAAAGAAATACAGGAAAACATAAACAAAGAGTGCAAGGAAATAAACTCTTCAATACCTGAAAATGGAAATACATCAATGAAGAAAACCCAAACTGAAGCAGATATAAAAAGTTTGGGAATTTTGAACAGGAATCAAATAAGAAAGCTTGACCACCACCACCACCACCAACAACAACAACAAAAAAGTAGAAGAAAGAATACAGGACAGCCTAGCTTTGGCAGTGAAGGAAGCCTAAACAGAAAGCTGGTGATTGAATATGGGGTCTATATTCCAGCCTCAGTGAGCAACAGAACGTGGCAGCTTCAGCCATGTGGCTCTAGCTTTAGAGTCAAGTTTAGAAGACTTCCCTGTCTCTTTTGAAGCCCGAGGCCTATAGAGGCCATTGTGTGAAACTGTGAAGGTGAAGCCTGGAATGCCTTGCAGACTCCAAGATGTTGGAGATGCCAGAGTTCTGGTATACCTACCAAGAAAAGCTCCTAACAGGAAGTGGATCCAGCCTAAGAGAAAGAAATGTGTTGTAGTCAACAAAGCTGAAAGGAGTTGGAGATCTGAGGAGTGTTTTGACATAAGGCACAGAGATGCAAAGTTTAGTTTTCGTAGCTGGTTTTTGGTTTTTGGTCCAGTATTTCCTCACCATGCTCCCTTTTCTCTGTTTTGGGACAGTAATGTATATCCTGTGCCACTGTATGTTGGAAATATGTGATCTGCTTTTCATTTTGATTTTACAGGGGATTATAGTTAAGAGATTTCAGGAACCTTGGAAGAGACTTTGAATTTTGTACTTTTAAACAAGTTTGAGACTGTTATAGATTATGGGGACTTTTGAAGTTGGACTGAATCCATTTCTGAATTATGTTATGGCTACAAGCCTATGGGGGCCAGGGAGCAGAATGTGGTGGCTTGAATAGGAATGGCCCCCGTAGACTCACGTGTTTGAATGCTTAGTTCATAGGGAGTGACACTATTAGGAGGTGTGGGCTTACTGGAGCAGGTGTGGTTTGTAGAGGAAGTGTGTCACCATGGAGTGGGCTTTGAGGTCTCAGTGTATCTCAGTTCTCTTCTTGCCTGCTGATCCGGATGTAGAATTCTCAATTCCTTCTCCACCACCATGTCTTCCTGCACACTGACATGCTCTCCACCATGATGATAATGGACTAAACTTCTGAAATTGCTCCAATTAAGTGCTTTCTTTTATAAGAGTTGGCATGGTCCTGGTATCTCTTCACCACAATAAAATCCAACCTAAGACACCAAGCAAGAGTACTGACTTGAGAACGTTTTCATATTTACTAGCTATGTGTGAATGTGTGTGTGTGTGTGTGTGTGTGTGTGTGTGAGAGAGAGAGAGAGAGAGAGAGAGAGAGAGGACAGAGGGAGAGAGAATTATTTTTTAAGTCATTATTTCCTTGACAATTTTTGTTATTTTTATTATGTTATTTTATTGGTGTCAGAGTTCTTACAGTTCAGTGGTATGAGTCTTTTTAAAAAATTTAGTGTATGAAATTTCTGTTCCATAGGTTTGAGTATTCTGTGCTGTCATTTTCATTCAATTCTAGGATGTCTTTAGTTTTCTTTTTGATTTTTATCTTGACCTGATTTCCATTTAGTAGTGAGATTTTAGCTTTCATGAATTTGTATACTTTCTACCAGTTCTATTGTTAATATCCAGCTTAGTTCACAGTGGTCATATATGACTCAGAGTGTTATTTCAATTTTTAACAGCTGCTGAGACTTTCTTTGTGTTCTAACATGTGGTTAATTTTTTGAGAAAATTCCTTGGACTACTGAGAAGAAAGTATATTTGAAGAAAGGGGTTTCCTATACCTGTGTTTTTCACCCTTGCTCTTGTTCCCAGAAATAAAGACTCTGAGACATAAATATATTTATGAAAGCTTAGGACAATATATCTAGCATGTTGCCTGACTTGCTCATAACTAATATCCTATTTATTCTATTCTAAGTTCTGTCACGTGGCTGGTTACCTTTGTTCAGGTTTCATGCATTTGTCCTCCACAGTATCCTTGGGTGAATGTCCATGTGCTTCACTTTATCCCAGTATTCACTTTCTCTACTGGAACTCCTTACTGCCTCAGCTATAGGCAATCAGCTGTTTACTGAAGGTGAAGAATCCATACAGTACACAAGACATTGTACCTACACACATCCTTTTGTGTTTGGAAGGAAAGTTTTATAGACGTCTATTGGACCATTTGATTCATGGCGTTATTTAGCTTCAAAATTTCTCTGTTTAGTTATTGTTCATATGATCTATTGGAAATATTGAGGTATTAAAGTCACTGACACTATGATAAAATCAATATGTGATTTTTTAATTGTAGTGATTTTTCTTTTATGAACTCGGGTACCCTTGTGTTTGATGCATAAAAGTTTAGAATTGCAATATCCTCTTGTTGGATTTTTTCTTTAATAAGTATGTTGTGTCCTTCCATATCTTTTCTGATCAGCTTTGGTTTGAATCCCACTTTGTCAGACATAATATAACTGCACTTGTTTGCTTCCTGGTTACATTTGCTTGGGATAGCTTTTCCCCATCCTTTTACCCCGAGTTGATGTCTGTCCTTGAGGTTAGGTATATTTGTTAGATGCAGCAGAAAAATGAATCCCATTTTTTTTCTTTTATCCAAGCTATTGGTCTATGTCTCTATGTCTATTTTTATTAAAGAATTGAGATCATCCATACTGAAAATTATTAACAAGCGGTGTTTATTAATTCCTGTTATTTTGTTATTATTTCATGCCCCTATCCCAATTAATTGCTCTGAATTTGTTTATATTTTGTATCCTCTTGGCTTTAGTTAACTTTATCTTCAGACTGAAGGTTTTCTTCTAGTGCCCTGTATAGAGCTGGATTGACAAACATAAATTGCATAAATTTATTTTTAGCATGAAATGTTTTTCTTTCTCCTATGATTATGATTGATAGTTTTGCTGGGTATGGTAGTCTGGGATGGCATCTATGGTTTCTTAGTGGTTGTAAAATACTCTGTCCAGACCTGTCTGTCTTTCAGAGCCTTTATTGAAAAGCTGGATGTTATTCTAATGGGCCTGCCTCTTATGTGCTTGCTGCTATATTCATAATAGCCAAAGATCAGAAACAGCCTAGATGTCCATTAATCGACTGATGAATTGATAGTGAAAATTTAGTACATGTACATAATGGAATAATATTCAGTTATTAAGAAAAATGAAATCATAGAATTTTCAGGTAAATAGATTGTAAATAGACACAGTCATACTGAGTGAGGTAAACCAGACCCCTGGAGACAAATATTTTATTTTCTCTTATACGTGGATAATACCTCTTAAGCTTTATATATGTGTGTTTGAATTTGTATAATCACAGAGGTTATGCAGCTGGTAAGGAATCATGGAGGAGGAGGAGGAGGAAATAAAGTATAGTGTTATAAAGAGATCAAGAGGAAAGTAGACTATGAGGATTAAATGGGGAGGGAAAGGGAGTAGATAGGGTAAGGAAGAGAATATGGGGAGGGACATTTAACATTAAATGCCACTTGAAAAGCTGTTTGAAGACCCAGCACTGTAGAAGCTTCTCAAAACATATATGAAATGAAAAGAATTGAAGCAAAGTCACCATATGAAGGGGAGACAATGTTCCAGCAAGACATCTTATGCTAACAAACCAAAGCTTAAGTGCCAAGAATGGGTTACACCTTGTTGAGTCATTAGGCAAAGGGTGTCCCATGGACCACTCTCTAAACATCTCAGACTATTGCCATGGCTATTGGCTACTCACCCTAACCTAGCAGTAAGGCTCTCTTGCTGAAGATGCAATATACTTATATTATCAAATGTGGAGAAACCGAGCTGATGGTCAATAAAAATCTCAATCCCCATTGACTAGCATTCACAATGCTGGAAGATACTTTACACAGCACCAGAGGAGTAAGGTAATCATCAGTTTCTACCAGCTATAAATTTTGTGACCTGCCACGGAGGCCTGCCTGCAAGACATAGTGGTGTGTTAGTGGCAAAGATGTCACGGGAGTAATCGATCCCCTTTTGATAGCTGTCAGACCTACTCCATGAGATGGAATTCATACATGACACTGATAAAATTACCAAGAACTTGAGACAATATAATTCACAGAACTACAGGAAACCTACTACTATTATTGTGCTAAAGGAACGTAGCAATGAAATGACTCCTGCTGACGTAGCACTGTACTCAGAGAGTACAGCATCACTTGGTCCTCGTCAGAGAAGCTTCTTTTTTGCAGTGGATGGTAATTAACAAAGAGACTCATGACTGGGCAATGTGCAGATAATGAGAAACTTCGGATTCAGCCTTAAATGGGATGTCTTTATCAATCCTTTCTCCTCCAAGTTGGGTGATGGTAAGAGCCAGAGGTAGTAGACGACTCTGAGGGAACAAAGTCTTCCAGACACAACAGGACTGGTGCACATCGCACCAGCACACGCAAGAACCTGCACAGGTTCAAACCAGACAAGACCACAGCACTGAGAGAGGAAGTAGCCAGAGCTCCCACCTTAACCAAGAAGCTATTTGCAATTAATACCCAATTTAACCTCTGGAAGAGGGAAAATCAGTTTTCTTCCTATTCCCAAGAGTAGCTGGCCAACAAAAAAACTGACTCTACGGTTGTGTGTGTGTGTGTTTTGTGTGTATGTGCTTTTGTTTTGCTTTGATATTTTTTGCTTTATTGATTTTTTTTTTTTGTTAAGTTTGCTTGTATATTTTGATTTTTTGTTTTTATTGTTTTTCCAGTTTTTTTTTTTTGAGAGAAAGAAAGGAAGAGAGACAACATGAAGTTAGGTGAGAAGTTAGAGAGGATCTAGGAAGAGGTGGGGAATGTGAAAAAAATATGATCAAATATGTTGTATAAAATAGTTTAAATAATTTTTTTTTAAAAAAATCAGGTGTATGTATGGCATGAAGAGAACTCGCAGAGGTTGTTCTCGGGGGTCTAACCTTGGACGTTCTCAGCATTATCTCTTACTGTAAACGTTTCAAATTTTGATGCAGCTTACTTTATCATTTTGTCTATGTATTCTTAGTATATTTTATGTCCTGTTTTAAAAAGCCTTTTCTACCCAAAGCTATGAATACATTTTGAAATTAATTTTTATGGTTAGCATATAAAGAAATGGATTGCATTGTGACACTTCCTTCATGTGAATCATTATTCTTTACTATAATTGCCTTCTCTCTTCCTCCTCCTCCCTTCCTCCAGGTCGCTAATCCCTTTTACCCCCCAATGACACAGAGATTTCTTCCAGTTCCCTCTCCTGTTTCTCCCTTTACTCCCCTCTTAAAGAACTGCAGTGCTGTGGCTCAAACCTTGGTCTCTCTACACCCTGGGCAAGTGCTCTACCAATGAGCTGCATCCTGAACCCTGAGGTGCTTGTCTGTGCTGTTCTCTTTCCCAAGTGTTAGATCATCTTCAAGGTGACCATTGGTTCCTTCCCCTCTTGGAACTCAGAATTCCAGTCTGCAAGAAGACAATGAACACATTCTTTTCTTTCTTTCTGAGAATGAGTGAATTGTCTTTCCTGTTTTAGTGTGGAGGCCAATTTTAAATATTTGCACATTTACTTGGACATTCCTCCATTCTTTACAAATTTATTGCATGATTTCCTATTTGAAAGCAAATGTTACATCTCTCCCTTCACTGATTAACTTAAATAAATTTTAATTTGTGCATATTTTATATCTATACCAGTCATTCACTTTCAGAGGATTTATTTATAGGTTTGTTAATTAATAGAGAGGTCAGAACGGTAATTTAGTTGCTTACTCTAATGAGCTGAGATTTATCTATATCATGGTAGCTACGGATGATCCACACTGGTTAATTCACACTGACTTTGGATAGAATTCAGTGTATTTAGCATATGAAAGGTACCCAAACCTGGGCCTGTACGGGCTCACAGAGACTGAATCACTAACCAAAGAGCATTTATGGGACAGATCTAGGCCTCCTACACATATGTAACAAACGTGCAGCCTGGTTTTTGTGTGGGTCCATTAACAACTGGAGCAGGGGATGTCTCTGACTCTGTCTCTGTCTCTGTTGCCTGTCTTTGGATCCCTTTCCCCTAACTGGGCTGCTGTGTGTAGCCTCAATAGAGAAGTGTTCTACTGCATCTTGATATGCCAAGGCAGGTTGATATCCTTGAGAGGCCTCCCCTTCTCTGAGAAGAAAGGGAGCTTGGGAAGATGGGATGTGAGAGGGAGTGACTGAGAAGAGAGGAGGAAGGGGAAATTGTCTCAACCAAACCAAAACCAAAAGAGTACTTCAGCGTGTCTAATACATTAGCTTAATTTATTATAAGCAAACAATAAATGTATTTGAAAAGTGCTTGGGAACTTTGTATCTCACTATTCCCTTCTGTCCATCAGTGCCTCCCAAAAACCTTCTTCAGTGCCCCTTTCACTTCCTTGTTCCTTAAAGTATAGATGAGAGGGTTCAGCATTGGAGTCACCAAGTTATAGAAGAGAGTGAGAAATTTCCCTTGGTCCTGGGAAGAGCTATTTCCGGGCTGCATATACATGTAGATGATACTTCCATAGAACAGGGAGACCACGGTGAGGTGGGAGCTGCAGGTGTTGAAGGCTTTCCATCTCCCCGCAGCCGACTTGATCCTCAGCACAGCCGCGGCGATGTAGCCATAGGAGACAAGAATCAGCGTGAGGGGCAGCAGGACAATAAGGATGGCGAAGGTGAAGGCCAGCATCTCCACCGCGCGAGCGTCCACACAGGCCATCTTGATCAAAGCTGGCATTTCGCAAAGGAAATGATTAACTCTGCGGCGGCCACATCTGGACAGGGTCATTGTTAGTGGTGACATGACGACGGCATTGATGAGTCCACTCCCCCAGGCCACACCCACCAGCCTCACACACAGCTGTGGGTGCATAATGACCATGTAGTGCAAAGGTTTGCAGACAGCGGCGTAGCGGTCGTATGCCATGACCGCCAGGAGGATGCACTCTATACCTCCGACTGACAAGAAGGAGAAAAGTTGGACCACACAACCCGCATAGCTGATGGTTTTGTCTGGGCCCCAGAGGTTTACCAGCATTTGTGGGATGCAACTGGTACTAAAGCAGAGATCCAGAAATGAAAGATTTGCCAGGAAGAAGTACATCGGGGTGTGAAGCCGAGGGTCCAGTATACACACAAGGATAATGGTTGTATTCCCCAGCACAGCCACCGAATATAGAGTAAAATTCACTATGAAGAGTATCATCTCCAGGCGAGGGCGGTCGGAGAAGCCTACTAAGATGAAACCGTACTCAGAGCTGTCATTGGACTTCTCCATTGCCTTTCTGTCACGTCATCAGATCTATGCACCTGGTAGGAACCAAACGAGGAACAGTTAATCTCTATCTCCTCAGAACAAACAAACACCAATAAAACCCCGGAGCACCAGGATCCAGACAGGAACATTTAGCCACTGAGTCTAACCTTCCTATCGTCAGGAGACGACACTCTACCAGGAAGTAAGGACTGTTCATCATTGATTCAAATTACTTCATGTTGGGAAATTTTGACCTAATCTTTCAATTTGAATAAATTAATTTTTTATTTTTATTTTTAAAGGCAGGGTCTCATGTAGCTCACGTTGGCCTCATACTTCTTATGTAGAGAATTGACATTGAACTCTTGGCCCTCCTGTCTTTACCTCCTGAGTACTGAGATTATAGGCAAGTACCTCAATATCCAGCTATGAACTTTTGTTAAAGAGAAAATTTCTCCCAATGATTCATAAGACAAAGTATTTTAACTTTAATATCATACCCTTCTTTGTTAGATCTTTGTAAGCAGTTACCTCAAGTCAACTCATTTTTCTTTACACCCAGGCAGACAGTCCCCTTTCTTCCACTCTCCATTTAACAGAACAAGCATGTGTGTTCTGATTCCAGCCATTGTCTTCTACATGCCTTAAATGAAGACCTCTAAACGCAGACCTTTAAAAAGATGACACCCAGGACTAAATTAACAACCTGAGCTTTTGAAAAACACACAATAATCAACTCTCAGAAGCTATGCCAATCTTATTAATGTGGTGTAAACAGGGCATTTGCTTTACAGTGTCTGTATTATACTTTGTGGTATAATTACATCTGCTAAGTGTTTCAGATCTACCAAATGATATCTCTACCATTCACTTTTTGGTGAGTAACAGCATCTTGGAACCCAAGTTGCTAAAGTGAGGGAATATAGTCTGTCCAGAAATGAAACAGCCACTTGTTTAAGTTTTGTCTTCTATTAGCCTTTTAGAAATATCACCACAATTGTAGAAGTGAGATGAACAGCAAGGGAGAAAAACTGGGAGAATGTGAGAAATAAAAAGCAACTAGAAAAATGTAATTTTAAAACACATTATTCTAATATGTCTTAATAAAAAACAAAGAGAGCTTGATTCATAAATAACACAGTCAGGATAATAAGAGACAGAGTCAGGCAAGAGTGAAGACATCTGCTGTCACAGAAGGAAACACGGCTCATGAGAGCCTGTTAGCTTTTAGATAACCAGAAAGAATGGCGCAGCGAGTAATCCTCAGTGGATACCACAGCATACCCACACTGCTGTCTAAGCTTGAGTGCTCCTCACCACCAATTGGTAAACCAGGAACAAAATAATAGCAGAACTTGATGGCTTTTTGTTGGATATTTTGATTTTTTTTAAATAACACATATCTTTGGAGAAGACTTCTAAAATTGATGGTATTATCATAAATTATTGTTTTCCACAGATAAATATACCAAAGTAAAAAACAAAAACAACATCCCCATTCTTTAGCCTTTAGGCTCACCTGTTTTCAGCTTTCCCCCAACTATTCAGAAATAAAACAAATTAATGCTTTTTTTTTCTTATAGCTTATCTTGTTATCTAGGATTTTTGTGGTTGTTTGTCCATTTCCTTTAGGTAGAAAGTAATATGATTATGAAGTTAAAGTACTATAGCAGTAGTTGCAAAGGCCTTAACTTGTCAAGTGACAGACTGAAAATCAAGTCCCTAGGTCTTCTGTGCATTATGTTCTAGTCTCTTTTGAAGATTGTAAAGACCATTTTTTTTTTTCTTAAGGTCTGACTAAGTGATAAGCCTAATGGCAGAGCCCTTCATCATAGAAAAGGTACAACGAGGCAATCATCCAGGCTAGTTAAGTCACGGAGTAAAGAGGCAAGTGCAAGAGAGAGCAGCAGTAGCCTCTGTTCTCTGGCTAGGTGCCATTTGGACCAAACACCCAGCCTTCCATGGGCCTTCTGGAGCTGTCAACCAAAGCCCTGCAGGAAGGACTTCCTGAAAGTAGGCAAGGTGGATGGGGATGCTCTTGTAGCTCTGAGCAGGGAAAACAGAACTGATCTTTTAGCATGAAAGATGGTGCCTACAAGCCGGTGTAACCTGCTTTCTTGAAAACACCCTGGGGACCACTGACTCCTTTGGGTAATTAGCTGGAACTGCAAAGGAGAACAGAAGAGTGAATTCTTGTGGGGAAATGATGAAATAAGATCTGATGAGAGTCAAACAGTTTTGTTGTGGTTGTTGTTGTTAATGTCCATTTGGGATCAGAGGTGTTCACCTCTTTAGACTTGACTACTCTTATGGTAAAACATTCTTGTTGACTGGTGGGGAAAAACCATCATTAGCAACCGGGGATCTGGCATACCTCTAAAACCTTGCATTGGAATATTGAGATTATCCAGTGTTCTGAGGAGAGAATTTTAAATTCACATTTATTTCTAATTTAGTATGGTTTTCAAAAGGTAACCCAAGAGTAGGCTCTTTCCATTGTTCCTGAATGTCTCAGTTTTAGATTGGTTAAGTTACCCAAATGCAACAAATAAAAAAGGAATACAGATGATTTGCTTAATTGAAATTCTTTAATCTACATTTAAAGATTTGTTATTTAGATGATGATGATGATTTGTGTGTGTGTGTGTGTGTGTGTGTGTGTGTGTGTGTGTGCAGGTGGCCCCATGAGGTGGGAAGAGGATATTGCTGGATCCTGTGGAAAGGCAGTTATATCTGTTTGCAAGCTGCTGAATGTGGGTGCTGGGAACTGAACTCTGGTCCCTTGGAAGAGCAACAAACATTCTTTTTTTTAATTAAATTTTTATTTTTTTATATTAATTACAGTTTATATACTTTGTATCCCAGCTGTAGCGCCCTTCCTCATTCCCTCCCAATTACACCTCCCTCCCTCATCTCCTCTCTGCCCCTTTCTAAGTCCACTGATAGGGAGGTCCTCCTCCCCTTCCATCTGACCCTAGCTTATCAGGTCTTTCAAGACTGGCTGCAATGTCCTCCTCTGTGGTCTGGCAAGGCTGCTCCTCCCTCTGGAGGGGGGGAGAGGGGAAGTGTCAAAGAGCCAGCCACTGAGGTCATGTCAGAGACAGTCCCTGTTCCCCTTACTAGGGTACCCACTTGGATGCTGAGCTGCCATGGGCTACATCTGTTCAGGGGTTCTAGGTTATATCCATACATGGTCCTTGGTTGGAGATACAGTCTCAGAAAAGACCTCTGTGCCCAGATATATTTGGTCCTTGTGGAGTTCCTGTCCTCTCCAGGTCTTACTAACTCCCCCTTCTTTCATATGATTCCCTGCACTTCACCCAAGGTTTCTTTATGAAAAAACAGTATCAGCATCTGCTTTGATACTGTTAGGTAGTGTCTTTCAGAGGCTCTTATGGTAGGATCCTGTCCTGTTTCTTGTTTCTCCTACTTCCAACGTCCATCCCATTTGTCTATCTAAGTGAGGATTGATCATCTTACCTTCGGATCTCCTTCTTGTTTAGCTTCTTTAGATGTATAGATTTTAGTATGTTTATCCTATCTTTTAGGTCTATTATCCACTTATAAGTGAGTATATACCGTGTGTGTCTTTCTGCTTCTGTGTTACCTCACTCAGGATGATCTTTTCTAGATCCCACCATTTGCCTGCAAATTTCATGATTTTCTTGTTTTTAATTGCTGAGTAGTATTCCATTGTGTAAACAAACATTCTCAAACTGCTGAATCATTTCTCTAGATATTTAATTTACATCAAAATAAAAAAGTGATTCACCCTTTGGAGGCAAAACATTGATTACTCCTTGAAGGAGGTAAAATTGTCTTTTCGAAGACATTCAGAATAGCTGTGTCAAGTGAATCCTTGAGGTTGGTACACAGCCTGACAGCGAACAGGATGCATCCTCACTGATACACAATGTTAGTGTTTGCTGGTTTCTTTTAAGCTGATGCTCTCTGAAACTCAGGACAGGACCAGCAACCTCATTTCAGAAGTAGAATATGTTTACAAATCATCAGTTGTTAAAATATTATGGTTGTTGAAAAATGTATAAGAATCAAGTATGTTTGCCAGTGAGCAAATTGCAATAGCTTCAAAAATTCTGGTAAGTCCCAATAGTTTTTGAAAACATTAAAAATTCTTACAACAAATATGTATAACAGAAAATATTTTTAATAATCAAGGAATTTTTCTAATTTCTTCCTTCCTTCCCTCCCTCCCTCCATCTCTTCCTCCCTCTCTCTCTCCTTCTCTCCCTCATTCCCTCCTTCCTTCCTTCTCAGAAGCGTACCTGCCTGGGTTTGATTCTAGCACGGTATAAACAGGTGTGGTGAGCACATCAATCCGAAGCACTCAGGAGGTGGAGGCAGGGGAATCAGAAGTTCAAGGTCATTCTTGGCTACAAAGGGTCAGCCTGGGCTACATTAAACTCCATTTCAACACAAGGCAAAGGCAAGACCAAAGAAAAACTGCCTTAGTTTACATAAATAAGTTAACTGGAGTTGGAGAAAAGTGGGTTTCGAAATTACATTTAATTTAATGGTTGTGAGCCTAGCCTTTAATGGCTGAGCCATAATAGCGGAGAACTACCCCTTTCAGTGGACATGGGGAAGAGGGGAAAGGTGAAATGGGAGGAGTTGAGGGAGGGAGCTTCAATATAATTAATAAATTGTGAAGAAAAAATTAGTTATATAAAATTTACATTTATTATTATTTTTATTTTTATGTGTGTGTGTATATATATATGTCAGAGGACAACATGGAGGCGTCACTTCTCATCTTCTGCAACTTAGTTCCCAGAGCTTGAATTCAAATCATCAGGCTTGACGGAAAATATCTTCACCCTCTGAGCCATCTGGCCACCCCCAAGAAATGGATTTCTAATTTCTACCTAACATTTTTCCATTAATAAATGCTAATATATTACCACATAAGCATGTAATATAAAATCATTACTTGATATTATTTCAATCTTTAAAAATAAATAGAAATTTGAACATAAATACAAATAATTTAGCTTAGTCTAGAGTTTAGATTTGATTCTGAACTCATCATGTCTTTGCGTGTTGTTCCTAAAGCCAAAGAGCTATTTCAATTGGTTCAATCATGCTCACTAGATACCATGATTCTATGTTTGAGTAGAGACAGAGTTATGATTCACAGAAGCACACCCCATAATGAAAGGGATAGCTCAATTCTCTCAGAGCACCTAAGAACTTCATAGTGCTGCTGTTTTCACAGATTGTCAGGTAGAGAAAAAGTCAAAGAAAAAGTCAAATCAGACAAATTGTGGAGCTGAGACTCATCAGGTTTCCATAAAAACAAAATAAAACAAAACAGAAAAAACCCCACACAGCTTCTGTTAGGTCTATACAAAGCTTTACTTTTAGAGGCTCAAGTGTAGTTCATAAATACAGCACTCTCAATTATTTTTTACACAAACCACTTGCTTATCAATGAAGTGGCTTAAGATTCCTCTTGTCATTTGTCAAAGCAATGATGTGGACAAATTTGGAAGAAGATATAACAATGCATTGTTTTCTACTTAAAATAACATATAGGTGTTTTTAAATTTTATTTATTTTTTATTTTTTTATAAACCAAACCAAACCAAACCAAGAATCTCTATTTATAGATAAAGTAATATATGTGATCATTAAAAGACTATAAAAAATTTACAAAAATATTTATGATCTTTGAAAGTTAAACTCATGAAAGGAAGTTTCTGTAATCTTTGTAAATCATATTTAAGCCTCACAGAAGACAGAGTTCTAACTTGCGTTAACCGCTATTGTTATCCTCCTGGAATATTTCCTTTCTTGTAAGTCAACAGGCACACCAAGCAGACACCCTCATTAGCATATCACTGCTGCAACTCTGGGAGTATTTATGCTGCCCGGTTCTTGGAAGGAGTCAGGGAAGGTTAGAATAGCAACCCTTCTCTCCACCTGGCTTCTCTGAACTTAGTAGAGGATGGGTAGGTATGTTTCTGAAGACATGTGAAATGGCCCCACTAATTCTGAGCCTGATCCAGTTACTTTGTCTGAGAAAAAGCATCAGTGTCATTGTACAATGATGCTATGTATACTTAGGCAAAAATGCAAGAGAGCATTTAAGCACTGGGTAGAGTAGCTATTTGGCCTATAGTACCAGGCTTTGCAGTTCCTCAACATCTTCTGCAGTATATAGTGATCAAAGATTTTGTGTTATATGTAAATAAAACACAATATATGTGTGTGTGGATACTTATACTGTTTATCTACTTCAAAAGATATGCATATACACAATATGCATATATGCAATATGCTGCAAGTATGTAATATATATGTGTGTACATGCATATAAATTCACATATGTATTATATATTAAAATGTACATATATACTGTACTAACTGTACATATAGTATATTTAGTATTTTTATTTTAATGTATTTATTTGTATTTCACATAAAAACAAAAGAAAATCATAATCTTATTCATGTTCCAACTGGTAGTTTGTTTTCTTTGAAAAAAAAAAAACACTTGTATTTTTTTTCCTCTTTCTCTCTTTCTCTATATATATGTGTTTGTGTGTTCAAGCATGCTTGCATGCAGGTGTTCCTTGTTCTGGCACATAAGAACATAATAAATATTAGAAAAGTAAACTGAAGTCATTGTTAACTCTCCATGCTGACAGCTTATTTTTTATTATTTAAAATTTATTTATTTTTATTTTAAAATTTTATTTATTTTTTATTAATTACAGTTTATTCACTTTGTATCCCAGCTGTAGCCCCCTCCCTCATGTCTTCTCAATATCACCCTCCCTCCCTTCCTCATCTTCTCCCATGCCCCTCCCCAAGTCCACTGATAGGAGAGGTCCTCCTCCCCTTCCATCTGACCCTAGCTTATCAGGTCTCATCAGGACTGACTACATTGTTTTCCTCTGTGGCCTGGTAAGGCTGCTCCTCCCTCAGGGGGAAGGTGATCAAAGAGCCAGCCACTGAGTTCATGTCAGAGACGGTCCCTGTTCCCCTTACTAGGAAACCCACTTGGAGACTGAGCTGCCATGGACTACATCTGTGCAGGGGTTCTAGGTTATCT
>REGO01000335.1:1819579-1836894 GCA_010120015.1 Rhombomys opimus
CCACTTAAAAAATAATGGGACTAATATTACTTAGCTGTTTTGAACTATGCATAATGTTAACTATTGGAGATAATGCAGCTCACTTCATTTTCTCAGACTTCTCAAGAGATCAACAGTTTGATTATTCAACAATATTGACTAAGCCAATGAAGCCAAGAGACTGATCAAATAACCAGTTTTGACTTATATAGCTAGTACATTATAGAACAGCTGCAGTTTTATTTATAGTCATCCTAACCATAAACTTTAACTTTGACATAAACCATAAACTCTAACCATAAACTTAGGTAGTACAGCAACCACACTAAATATGTACACACCAAAACTTGAATTAAAATGTTGAGAACTTCATCTCATGTGTCTTGATCTATTGCATCATGTTTAATAAAGAGTGTTATTTATAAATTCAGTAAGGCAAGAAGCTATCCTGGCGAGGATGAAGCAAAAAAAAAAAAATCATAATTTTGTTCAGGGAATGAGACTGTTGTGATAGCCTTGAGCACTCTAGAATAAGTCTAATGAAGTCTTGGATATCAGGAGGAGGTGACTGTTACTGACAATGGCTTTATTCCATGACTACAGTTCTTAGACCTTTCCTATGACATTCACACAGACATGAGTGTTTATTGACTGTAAAAAAGAACATAAACCCTAGTCCTTTCCTTTTCCTTGCTTCTTGAATCAACCAGAGATCGTTCAAATATGATTGTTGTTATCAATGTTCCATTCTAACCCATTGACCCAATCACTCGTGTTTTCCCCTAGCCCTTCCTACAAAGGGAGGATGGCTTTCGTACATTTCAGACAATAAACAGCAAATGACTACGTCTTTTATTGGTCTAAAATGTTATTTTAAATATCTATGTCTATCTTTACCTGAACCTAAGGAAATGACTTCTAAACATTGCTTCATCTTAGAATTTAAATGTTTTTACATTGTTTTGAAAAACAGCACAAGTATTTACATGTTTTGTGACTTCTGGATCCATGGCCAGATACTTCAAATTTTACATATTCTATAAAAAAATCAAATAATGCTCTAATATCAGTCACTATCTAGTTACCTTGTCAGGCACTGGCATGGAGTTTACTACTTAGGTGTTTCAGAGGAATGAATTGAAAAGTCCCAGAGTTAAGAATGAGATGGATATTTCAGACTAAACCCACTGCTCATTTTGTGCATTCAGTGGCCACAAAGCCTTAAGACTCAACCCGAATATGTTGTATTCCTTTTACAGGTTCTCCATGCTGAAGCTCAAAGTCACAGCACCACTCAGTATTCCTTCCTGAGAGTTCTCACATGATACAAGATTATAATCAGTATCCTTATCCCTAGGATTTTACAACTCAGCAGGTTCCAAAATTTTCTAAACTTATTTTGGGGAGAACTCCACAGAAGCACTCACAAATCTTTCTCTAGTCTCTACACAGAAAAAAAAAATGCTATTTAGCCATGATTTTTAATATATGATCAAGCCTCTGGAAATAAGGATATCAAGTTTAGACTGTCCTGACCAGAGCCTGAGGATCTCAAACATCAGATCATTGGTAATTTAGAGGCCCAGGTCTTAGAATCAACAACTTACCAAACTTAACAGCACCCTCAGAACTGCCATGACCACAGCTCCTTCTCTTTCCTGGGACTTAACTTGGAAGTCAAGTGGAATTACCGGAGTATAGACAAGAGAGGAGAAAGACGGCTTTAGGAAATCTATAAGAAAGGAGCTAAATCAAAGACCAAGAGTACCTAGCATAGCAGAATTGGCCTGGGTGAAGAAAGAATGTTGGTGAGCACACGGATTCACGCCACTCATGCTGTAGCATGAAGCCCATCTGCAGTCTTCCAGCCCATATGAGGAGCCAGGAAAAGTGCAGTTGAGGGGGCTCTGATGATCACCCGCATGGGTGGTGAGTAAGGATCTAAGCACTCACGTCTAACAAGCAAGAACATCTTCTGGGTGTCTAAGCTGATATAGAATCGGTTACTCTATGAAGGACTCCTAACATTCCTACCCAAATTCCCTTAGCTAATTATTGCTAACAAGAATTGGGAGATTGTATGGTCTCATGGGAAATACTACTGTTCCACTACCCCCCCAGCCCACATCAAATTTGGTGTGTGTGTGTGTTGAAGTGGAGAGAGAGAGACAGACAGAGAGAGAGAGAGAACCAAGTCTTCCTGATGGATGATGGAGTCTATTTTAATCAAGGCCGGTAGTTGGTAACAAGTATTAGGCACAGGAAGTGACCACCCCATATTTGATCCTGAATGGAACCTAGAGAGTCAAGGAAAAGAAGCACAAGGCCACAAACGTGTCATTTTCCTCTTGTGAAAACAGTGTATACTGTTTGCTCACTCATGCAATTAAAGAAGCACTGCTACTTAGGTATCCTCACAAATTTATTTATTTAAATTTCTTTTTTATTTATTATTTATTACAATTTATTCACTTTGAATCCTGGCTGTAACCCCTTCCCTCATCTCATTCCAGTCCCACCTTCCCTCCTTCTTCTCCCCGTATTGCCCTCCCCTGGTCCACAGATAGGGGAGGTCCTCCTCCCTTACTTTACTATCTGACCCTAGTCTATCAGGTCTCATCAGGACTAGCTGCATTGTCTTCCTCTGTGGCCTGGCAAGGATGCCCCCGGCCCAGGGGGAGGTGATTAAAGAGCCAGCCACTGAGTCCACATCAGAGATAGTCCCTGTTCCTCTTTCCAGGGAACCCACATGGAGACTGAGCTACTTATGGGCTACATCTGAGCAGGCATTCTAGTTAAATTTCTATGCAATTTTAAGATCCATAGCAACAAGTTTAGGGGAATGTTTTCTATTTAAAACATATCTATTAAAAAGGGAGATAGTGGGCTGGAGAGATGACTCAGTGGTTAAGAGCACTGTCTGCTCTTCCAAAGGTCCTGAGTTCCATTCCCAGCAAACACATAGCGGCTCACAACCATCTATAGTAAGATCTGCTGCCCTCTGCTGCCCTGAGGCACACCTGCAGGGAGAACACTGTATAAATAATAAATAAATCTTTAAAAAGAGGGAGATAGTTTAAAATGAGAAAGATTTCATTTGATATCTAAAATTAACACAAAAATATATTAAAAATAATTTTACTTCCCTATTTGTAATTTGATATAAAATGGTTAAAGTGATATAAAAAATTTATGATCTGAGTGATACTAGAACAGATTAACCCATTTAAGTTAAAAGGAAGTACATAACAGTGTTAGATCACTTTACTGTCAAGGTCACAAGGAAACAATATGGGGACAAATGCAAATTACAAGCATGTATTCTGTACTTAGTAGTTAGTGACCTTTAAGGGAGATAAATTTACATATCTTTCCTTAGTGTTGGAAATCTTAGTTGGTATAGAAGAGATAGCACGTTTAAGGGTGCATTGTACATTTAAGATATATTTAAATTTTAATAATTCTTATTAGTTACCTACTATTTTTACTGACTATTTCTGGGTACTTTTTTCACATAGAAATAGAACCCATATGAAAATTACCATGCTAAGCGATTTATCTTAAATATAAACATTACTAAAGTAATGCAATTGAACCTTAGCATCACGGATCATACTGAGGAGAAAGGACTGTTTTGACTGGGCGCAATGACGGTCTCACTGTAGATATTTATAAGCGTGGTATAGAGTTTTTGTCGTTAGCTGAGACTGAATACAAAGGTGAACAGTTGCAAGCAAATCCCAGGAATTCTGCTTTTCAGCTTAATTCTTGGCACACATGACCTGCTTCACACTTAGATCTACCTACTGGCTCGCGTAATCATCTCTTAATTTAGAATTTTCTTACGGAAACTATGACGAAAACCTAGAAAATTTGATGCTCTCAAAAATTTTCTGAGATAATTAGTCCCTCTGAGAAATGAAAAAGAAAAGAAGAATGAGGTCCGCAGGGGCAGAAACAATGGAAGTAGAAAAAAGGTTAACCAGGAGAAAATAATTCAGAACAATCTTATTTTTATTTTTTCCACTTCAGCCTTGGTTTTTTTTTTTTTCTTCACACTTAGCCTCATTTCAAACACATTCAAGTTTATAATTGATGGGAATAGTGTAGCATGCAAAACTTGGTATGGAATAAAGCAATGAAGCCCAAAGATTATGTGTTAACATGTTAATACAAAATAATGTTACATCGTAGAACATCTCAGAAAGGGGAGCAGGATCTCTGTCAGTCATCTCTCTTAAGTGCAGCTGTGTTCAAACATGTTCTGTTTTGTTGCAACTTAATCTGTTACCACAGTAGCATTTATGAAGAGAAGACATTACTAAGGCAACTTTGATTATGTGTAATCAAGACATTACTAAGGCTCTATTCATTCTTTGAATCTTATTCCTTAGACCTGCTTTTGATGACTTTTGCCTCACTGTGATTTGCCTGGCCACCAAGTTTTAAAACAGCACAGACGTTGTGTGTCTTTCCCTAATCCATCTCACTAAGCTGCTCAAACTACTGTGGCATCTGCCTTTCAGAACTGACTTCTTTCCTTCATCTCTGGCACTGAGGCTGCAACTCCACCGTTACGAATGCTTCTTCATTTAAAAAGACAATTCTAACTTTCTGCTGTTTGAGAGAGGGACTCTTTCTGTAGTACAGGGTAGCCTTCAACTCCTGGCAGTCTTTCTGCTTCAGTGTCCTGGGGGATGGGGTTACAGGCATGCACACTACAATCAGGATCATTTGTTCAAAATTTTCGAGTCTCACTGCTTCTCATCATCCTTCACTTTTCTACAAAAGGAAGCTTTTTAAAACACAAGTATTTTTTAAAATTAAAAAAAATAATAATTTATTCACTTTATATCCCGATTGTAGCCTCCTCCTTCTTCTCCTCCCAGTCCCAACCTTCCTCCCTCTTCCCCACTATTCCCCTTCCTTAGTCCACAGAAAGGGGGAGCCCTCCTTTCCTACCATCTGACCCCAGCAAGGACTGCCTGGATCCTCGTCCTCTGTGCCTATTAAGGCCCCATCGCCAGGGGGAAGTGATCAGGGAGCAGGCAGGAATCCATGTCAGAGACAGTCCATGTCAGAGACAACTCCTGCTCCCCTTACTAGGAAACCGACGTGGACACTGACCTGCCTATGGCTACATCTGAGCAGGGGGTCTAGTCCTCTCCATGCATGGTCCTTGGTTGGTACATCAGTCTCCTCAGAACCCCGTGAGCCCAGATTTGTTTGCTTTGTTGGTGTCCTTGTGGAGTCCCTGTCCCCTCTGGGTTCTTCTATCTCCCCACTCTTTCATAAGACTCCCTGGGCTCTGTCCAAAGTTTGGCTGTGAGTCTCAGCATCTGCTTCAATCCCCTGGCGAGTGGAATGTTTCAGAGGACATCTATGATAGGCTCCTGTCCTGCTCCTGCTCTTCAACTGCTTCAGGTGTCTATTCTGTTCGCCCTTCTGAAAGAGAAGTAAGCATCTTGCCTAGGGTCATCCTTGTTTTTTAGCTTCTTTAGGTCTGTGGATTTTAGTATGGTTATCCTATGGCTAATATCCACTTATAAGTATATTCCATATATATCTTTCTGGGTCTGGGTTACCTCATTCAGGATGATCTTTTTCCACTCATTTGCCTGTAAATTTCATAATTTCTTTGTTTTTAATATCTGAGTAGTGTTCTATTGTGTAAATGTACCACAATTTCCGTATCTATGCTTCAGCTGAGAGACATCTAGGATGTTTCCAGTTTCTGGCTATTATGAATAAAGTTGCTATGCACATAGCTGAACAAATGCCCTTGTTGTATGGTGGAACATATTTCAGGCATATGCCCAAGAGTGGTGTAGTTGGATCTTGAGGTAGTGCTATTCCCAATTTTTTGAGAAAGTGCCAGATTGAATAAGATATCAGAAGATGGAAAGATCTCCCATGCTCATGGAATAGTAAGAAAACATGGCCAGCCCATATATAAAGTTGTGACACGGAGGTCCTTGGCCTAGAGAAATATGCATGTATTCTTAAACACTGAGTTTTATTGGGAAAACATTTACATTTCCAGCTTTATCTTAGGACTTAAATCTCTCTCTCTCTCTGGGAGGGAGGGGCAGTGCGAGCACACGAATACACACACGTGTCTAGCCTTTCTCCTTCTTTAATACCAGCATTCCAGGCAACCTGGCCCGCAGGCTTCCAGGGACTCTCCTTCCGTCTTCCACAGCAACACTGGGATGACAGACGTGCACTACTGACTCCAGCTCACATGGGTACCGGGGTTCCAACCTCAGGTTCTCTTGCTCACGTGATAAGCCCTTTATGCAGCGAGTCCAGCTCCTATCAACTTCCTCTTGATCTTATGGGTTACAATTATCATTAACAACAACAACAAAGTAAGGTCAACTCTAACCCTTTACGTGTTTAATATGTTTATATCACTTTTTGATGTACAATATGTGCAGATCTATTTTTTTAAAGGCTGTGGTTTTATTTTTCTTTACAGACAAATACCACCTCATAATGTCCACATAGTATATTTTCATTATCCACTCATCAGTTGAAGATAAGGCAGTTGTCTCCACTTCCAAGTTTTTGTGTTTTGAGCAGCAATGAACACGGTTGGGCAAATATCTATGGTATATGATGTCTAGTCCTTTTGGTATATGCCGAGGCATGGTATAGCTGAGCCACAGGAGAAATTTATTTATTTTTTTAGGCTTTTAAGAATTCTCCACACTGATTTCTACCATGTTTTCAGTGCCACCAACAATGAATGAAGGTTCCCCTTTCCCCATATTCTTCCCAGCATTTGTTGTCAGTTGTTTTCTTGACCTTATCCATTCACACAAGGGTAAGGTGTCATCTCAAATGGTTTTAATTCTGTTTTTCTATAATTGTGAAGGATGATGAACATTTTAATCTATTTCTTAGCCAGTTTTTCTTCTTTTGACAATTCTCTGTTCAGACCCACAGCCCATGTTTTGAATGTGTTGTTTACCTCTTTGACGGTATTATGAGTTCTTTATACATTCTGAATAGTTATTTTCTGTCAGAAGTACAGTTGGCAAAGACTGTTCTCCCACTCTGTGATCAGACTTGTCACTCAGTTGATTATTTGTATATTGACTAAGTGGAGAAAACTTTCAGACATGTGGAAGTCCCGCTTGTCAATTGTTGGCTTTGATTTATGGGCAAAATCAGAAAGTCCCTTCCTACACACATATTTTAAAAAGATACTGCCTTTTTTCCTATAATTTTCAATGTTTCAAGTTTCACACTGGGTTCTTTGATCCATTTGCAGTTAATTTTTGTGCAGGGTGATAGATATGGATCTATTTTTATTCTTTCACATGTGGACATACATGTGAATGCATTTCCCAATACCATTTGTTGAAAATGCTGTATTTCCCCCCAGTGTTTAAGACATATTTGGCATCTTTGTCAAATATTAGAAGGCTGTAGCTATGTGTTCTCATGTTTGGGATTTACGTTTTGCTCCATTAGTCTATATGCCCATGTTTGTGCCAGTACCATACTGTTTTTATAATTATAGTTTTGTGATATGTTCAGATCTGAAATAGAAACCCCTCCAGCATTGTTCTTTATGCTCAGGTTTACTTAGGCTATTTGGAATATTTTGTAGATCCAGGTGAATTTTAGGACAAGTTTTTTTTCTATATCTGCGAAGAATAAGATTAAGATTGCATTGAATCTGTAAGTTGCTTTCCATAGAGTGATCATTTTCCAATATTTTACCATCCATGATATGAGGAGTCTTTCCATTTTCTAGTGACTTTCTAAAACTCTTTCTTCGGAGATTTACAGTTTTCTTTGTCAAGGTCTTTCACTTCCTTGGTTATGTTATTTCCAGATGGAAGTAGAAAATATTATATTGAGTGAGGTGACCCAGACCCAAACATATGCTCTCTCATTTGTGGTTCCCCGATGAGAGAGATATGACTCTATAGCCTTGAGTAACTGCCCAAACCAGGGGAGTAAAAGGTACGAAGATGGAGGGGGAACAATGGACAGGAAGGAGAAAGAATGCTAGAAAGGGACTAGCAGGATACAAGTGATATAAATGAGAAATGGAAAACCTCGGGCTGACGGATTTAATGTGGAAAGCCATTACAGGAGAGGGAGAAAACAGGAAAAGTAATACTAAGAATGTTTGAAAAAGCCATAAATCATATTTTTATTTACCTAAAATTACATACAATACCTAAAATGCATGTTTATGTATACATCTATAGATTAAATGAAGTTATACTCTTTGGGTTGACAATGCTGCCTTCACAAGCTGAAGCTAACAAAAAAACTCAGTACAGGCGTGAGAAATCCCTTTAAGAGAGTCAAGAAGTCCAGGACAATATTATGCAGAGGTTGAAGGTAACCTATTACTGAAGATACCGTGCACTTTAGACACAGAGTTCAGAGGATCTGAGCTGGATTTGACCAGGAAGCTCCTCTGTAAGGACTAGCTTTCATAGTGCTGGAACATGCTATCCAAGGTGCCAAGGTGGAGAAAGCAACTAATAAAACCCACCCATGAAGCCTATAAACCACAACAATTACTAGCATGGCAAGATATCATCAAGATGTGGTACTTACATCTTGGTGACAACTATCAGCTCTCTAATTGGACTTAAGTCTTGCTCAACAAGAAGGAAATCATGCCTGGTGCTCTAAACCTATCCAAAGATCCAGGACCAGCAGGAAAAGAGAATCTACTACTGACATTTTACTAACCCAGCATAATTCTTAACAGCATTCTACGTACGTATCCTTATATCCAGATAAATGGAATTTTAATCCAGTACATGGCTGTTCTGATAAGGGATCACATCCAAAGACCTTCTATGACCTGGCTGCAATACAGACACTCCCTAGATTACAGTATGATCTGACTGGAATACAGACATGCCCTGAGTACACACCTTTAATTCCTAACAGTGCAGGTAAGGTTAGTTTGTAGAAGAAAGCAGCCATGTTTGAAAGTGACACCTAATTGAGGGACAGACAAAGTAAAGAATCAGAGAAAGATCTGACAGACTGAATCAGAGATAGGATACACCCAACTCACATAAGAACAGCACAGGAAAGAAAGGCTACATAAGGGTAGAGGGAGGGAGGGAAGGAGAAAGAGAGAGACAGAGACAGAGAGTACGGTATGCTGCGGTGTGTGTATGGCAGTTTTTTAGAGACGGGTTGCAGGGAACAAGCTAGACACGGGTGGATACAGAATGAGCCCAAGAATGAGAAGGTGCAGAAAGATTAGGACATATTCCAAAGTTAATATAAGCCCAAGTAGAGCAGTTCAGGCAGAAGTGGACTGAAGCCAGATTGAATCAGTCAGCTTGGAAGATTAGATTGTACAGAGACTAGAAGCTTCCAGGCTTAGGCCTAGGAATAGCTAGAACAGAGAAAACAAAACAAAACAAAAACAAGCAACCAAGAAACAAACAAAAACCTCTCTGGACTCAGCCCAGGCCGTGTATTTGCACAGCTTGGGTACAACTCTCATCTCATCCCTTGAACAGAGGAAATAAAAGAGACATTTACACACCACTCATCAAAAAGTGTCTTTTTCTCCTAGGGTCTGCTCCGTAGTTGGTTACCCAATATCAGGTAAGTAGTCAGTCCTGAAATATTTTGTGTACAAGAAATGCTAAAGAGATTCAACACAGTGTATTTATATATTGATGCATTGTATAACATATTATAATATATACATTAAAGAAAATGAGTCAGGAGAGAATGATGGGTGGGGAACATGGAAATTGCTGGAAGGAGAAAAAAGAAAGTGAGTGATGATGTAATCCTATTTTAGTTTGAAAAACGAAGACAAATGGACTATAGCAGGCTCAGGCTTTCGCGGAGCTTATTCCAAGATGAACGCCAGAGGCCTTGGGTCACAGCTGAAGGACTGTTCCAGTGACAGAACTCTCAGGAAGTGTACCTTTTGAGAGCCGTGATCTTCTTCAGAAAGGGTTTTCTTGTGTGAAAAATGAACTCTTGCCCAGTCACCCACTGGGCAAGACAAGATGAACTTCTCCACCGGGAGGATGCCCAAGGTCTGAAGTTACAGATGGAATCCATGGCTGTGCGTTAGGTTCAGCCTCTTCCGTTTCTCCCGCGCTCTAACCTCTCACCGGATATTTTGAGGGGGAATTATGAGAGCATTGGTTTCAAGGATATTCCTAACGATCCATCACAAATTGAGCTGATGAGCGAGTCACACTTGACGGTGGAGTAGAAGCTGGACTTGCCGTAAAACACGGCGCTGCGCAGGGGCGACGGGAGTGCTTCGAGGTCGCCTCTGCTGCAGTCTGATGTACACCGCATTCAAGTGCCGACAAGATCTCCTGGAGAGATAAATAATAAATAAACAAGGAGAGAAAGAAAGAAAACTTTAAAACGTGGGTTGTGAATTTCTTATTCTTTATTTTTTAATAAATAACAACACGAGACCCGGAAGTTTCAGTGCTGGATAGTCAACAGGGAGAAGAGCCATTGCTCACTGTAATACTGTTTACAGTACAAGAGATAGAAGAGCCAGAAGTGCCCATCACGTGATGAATGCTGAAAAAAATGCTGATTAACGTATTTCAGCATACACAGTGGAGCGCTATTCTGCCACTGAGCCTTCTGGCCACAGACAGAACTGGAGATCATTACGCTAAGGGAAATGATCCAAACACCTAAGGACAGGCAACGCATCACCTCCCTTGTGGAATACAAAACACTGGCTTGAGAAAGCAAGAGTAGAACATTGGTTACCAAACGCGGGAGTGATGGATGGGTGTTAAACTATGGTTAGATAAGAGTAAGATGTTCTGGTGTGCTGTTGCGTAGGAGGGTGACTGAAGATAACGTCATACTGTATATTTCAAAAAGCTAGAAGAAAGGGTACTGAATGTTTTCATCACACGCATTTGGGATATGTTCAATCTGCTTTGAGCATCACTCAGTAGCCATGTCTTATAAACGCCACAGATTACCACATTAATATAAAAAATGTATTTTTGTACATTGGCTAAAGTAAGTTTAATTTATAAAGCGTATTTCTTCTGGGTCTTTGGAATGCAATGGCAGTCTGGGTCTTTTCACTGGGCTTTAATAATATGGGGTAAGTTTTTGTACAAATGCAATAAAAATATGACATACTTGCACGACATGATTGTTACCTGTAACGTAAATTATGCAGATAAATGAAAGTGATAAACCAGACAGTGTACTTGGTGGGTTTGTTGAAGTTAAATTCAAACTGATAAGTTCTACCGCTTTTAATAATCCTGTCATCCATGTGGAGCTGATTAATGCTCATACGACTTTTAAAATTATATAAATTAATCAGTTATTTGTTGTACCTGCTCCAGGCTGAAAGCAGAGCAAACAGGGACAGGAAGATGGCTTAACATACAAACTTAAGATAGGCTTAAGCTTTGTCAAATTGACAGAAACCAACCAGCACAATGCTATCATCGGTACGTTCTCCCAGGTGAGGTTCCTACGGAATTTGTTGTCAGCCATGTTTCAGAATGTTCTACTATATAAAGCGAAGCAGATATACCTATATTAATTTTTGTTGTATTTCGCCAGCTTATTTCTTGATTTTGCATTTATTTTTCTTACATCTTTAGAATAATTTTCTTTCATTCCATTGTCCTTTCTTGTATCATTTGTCTTTATGTGCATTCGCATTTTCCCTCCTTGTTATCTCATATGTGCTCACAGAGGCCAAAAAACCAGAAGAGGTCACCAGGTCTTCTGGAACTGTAGTTGTGGAGATATGTGAGCGGCCATGCGGGAATCAAAGAGCACCCGTTGCTCTTCCAGAGGTCTGGAGTTTATTTTCCGCCATCCACATGGTGTCTTACAATGACCTATAACTCTAGCCTCAGGGGATCCAATGGCCTTTACGAGCTGCATGCACACCGTACACAAAAATATAAGCAGAAAAATACCAGTACACATAAAAAAATAAAATAACATCTCTTCAGCACCTTGCTGAGTTCTGAAGCCATATGGAAGATGTGTAAATCCCAATATGTTCTACTACCTCAAGGGATTTAATAAGGATTCCATAAGCTTTCTTCTTCATAAGAAAAGTTAATTAAATAAGGAATGGCATCATTGTGTGGTGAACTTTTGAGAAATCATTTACACTGCAAGTAGTACTTTAATGGTTAAAGGAGAGAAATGTACGTAGAGGGGAAATTGTTTAAAATCTCAAAAAGAAGTTTGATTCATATTTTAAAATACAGGCTTTTTTGGTAGATGGGATAGAGTAAGACTTTTTTTTTAGAATTTTGGAACTTTTATTCCTCTTTAGTTAAAAAAATGCATATTTACAAACTGTAAACAAATGTTTGCGAATTATGAAGAGAATTGAGAATAGACTTTTAGCACGAACTCCAAAATAGTTCTTAAAATTATTGTAATCTCTCTCTCTCTCTGTTTTGTGAGTCAGTCTGAGCTACTCCTGGTTATAAGTGACTCCGCTGATGAAATAATTCTGTAGTACACGAAAGGTTGGGTGTTGATTTGTGAGACTATGCTACAAAACAACAACAACAACAAAAAATCAATGAGCAATATCCTGTAACAGATCTTCCTTTTTTCACCACGTCATCCAATTACAGAGATTCGTGACTCATTAAAGTAACTATGATTTATTTCCTGTTCTGAAATTCTAATTTTCCAAATAAACCCAATACACCATTCTCATATTTCAGCATGTTAAATTTCGAGGTGAAAGCACATGGATTTATTTTTTTGTTTGTTTTATTTTGTTTTTGTTTTTTGAAGCAGAGTTTCACTAGGTACTCCTTGCTGTTCTGAAATTCACTATGTAGTTTGGATGGGTCTCAGACTCAGAGAGCTGTCTACCTCCAGTTCTCAAGTATGCAGGTTAAAAGTGTGAGCCTTCATGCCTGACAAGAAACTTATTTTAAATTTATACTTATACTACTAGCATTAATAGCTTGTGCTCATTTAATTAATTCTTATTCTGAATAAAGAAAATATGTGTAACTACATTGCTATTTTGTTTTTCCTAATTAATCAACCCAGTTAACAAACAATACAGGATATAAATCATTAGGTTGTCACAAATCATGATCTTTTAAAAACTATTAAATTAGAAGATGAAAGTCTTGAGAAATTGTGTCAATAAGAGAAAGACTTTAAGGGAAGTAGAAACTACAAAAATAAAAGAATCGAAGATTTGATTAAAACTGTAAAAATTATCATGGTAGCGTTTGGTATAGTTCTGGTTCTTAATGTGGACTTTCACTCTAGTCTCATAACTGTACTTCTGATCAGGGAGCAGTAACCACAGAATTCTGCTAGATCTAGAAATGTCTGTAAAACAGTAGAGTTCTGATTTTTGTACATAGGTGAGAATATTAATGCGTATTGAAATGTGTTCTTTCTGAGGAAAATATCCAAAAACTTTTTTTTTTTTTTAGATCCTGAGTCGTCTAAGAAACCTTGCCAAGCACAAAAGTGATATGAAGCCTGAAAAATGTTTGTGGGATTAGCAGTTTGGCAGAATCATAAACTGTCGCTTCTCAGGGCTTGTGAAATGAATGCATCCACCAGGCAGAACGTTATATAGTTCTCTCTCAGCAAGATTTTATTTTATGGAAATCATCGCAATAATTAGATATAGAACAAAACAAGATAATTTAATAGGCTGAACTAACTTGTACTAATGGGGCTATTATTTGGGCATCACTTATTTTTTAATCAAGCATACTCTTGTCATCAACCTCCTGAACGCGCCCTTTACCTCCTTGTTCCTAAGTGTGTAGATGAGGGGGTTCAGCATGGGGGTGATGATTCCGTAAAAGAGGGACACCATTTTCCCCCTGTCCTTGGAGGCAGGGGACGGTGGCTGCAGGTACATGTAGATAGCAGTGCCGTAAAAGAGGACCACCACAATCAGGTGGGAGCCACATGTCCCAAAGGCCTTTCTCCGACCTTCTGCTGACCTTATCCTCAACACTGCTTGGACAATAAAAGCATAGGATATGAGGATGAGAGTCACGGGGATTAAAAGGAACACAACACTCATGAAAAACAGCTCAGCCTCAATAACCGTCGTATCCACACAGGACAACTTGAGCAGGGCAGGCACTTCACAGAAGAAGTGATCCACTTCCTTGTGACCACACAATGGCATTTGAAGGGTCCACGTGGACTGCAATACTGAGTTGCTGAAGCCACTGCCCCAACATGCAGCTGCCAACTGGAGGCAGCGCTTTTGGTGCATGATGACTGAGTAATGCAGGGGCTGACAGATGGCTACAAACCTGTCAAAGGACATGACACCCAGGAGAAGACATTCGGTGCATCCTAAGGCCAGGAAGATGAAGAGCTGGGCCACGCAGCCAGCGTAGCTGATCACCTTCCGGGTGCTGCAAATGTTGACCAGCATCTGCGGCACTGTGCTTGTGGTGTAGCACAGGTCCAGCAGGGACAGGTTAGTGAGGAAAAAGTACATGGGGGTGTGGAGTTTGGAGTCCAGGCGGGATACAAGAATGATCATCACGTTCCCAAAGATGGTCAAGATGTAGGACACCAGGAACACCACGAAGAGCGGGAGCTCCAGCCATGGCCGATCTGAAAACCCTAAGAGAATGAACTCCTGTGAGGCGCTCTCGTTCGCCAGACTCATGCTAAACAGCACAGCCTCCGGGTCCCTGGAACACAAGCGGTCAGGAAGCTGGTGAACGTGTTTACTGGGTGAGCCAAACAGGTATGACGTGATGGTGCTGGAGTTTCATGCGTTCAAACGCTGATCCAGTTAGTGTGAAAAGTGTGTGTGTGTTTGTCAAACCTTTCAGAGGTGTTCATGTCTTCCTAACAGTTTTTATCACAGTGATGTCAAGGTCACAGCACTTCATCGGTTCCTGCAGTCACAGATCTTCTCCTTTGGTGTTTTGTTGTTCTGTGGCTAGATGGCCATTCCCGGGTCTTTCTACCTGGGTATTTGCAAGCGAGGGGTTGGGGGTGGCTACAGATATGGCTCCTGTTATCTGAATTCACTTTACTCTCTCTCCAGAACCAGTGAGAGTCTCTGGTTGTAGGCATTAAAAGAAAATATGTTAGCCTCATTTCTCCACCATTTCTGCCCTTCCCTCAAATGAATCCAGGTGTTATAGTATCTACCTGTCAGTTAATTTTGAGATGCAACGTGGGGAGACTTACCCTCTTACTCTCATGTCCCAGAATCTACCTACACAGGACTGTCTGCTCAAGGGATATCTGAGGCTGGCAGGCCTGGCTCATCCACCCCCAGCTCCCTTCTGTACCTAATTTCATTGCTCTGAGAATTGGTCTTTTCCTCTGATCTTCAGGTCCTTCATTACTGTAAGATAAAGGTGGGAATAAAATTTCTGACCTGTTGAGAATCACCTCGCTCAGCCTGTTTCTGGGTGGGAAGAGGGGTATGTGAATCAAAGCGGCCACAGTGCTGGCAGGACTGACATGCTCAGAAGATTCATTTGGAGCTTTTATGATGCTCACTTTCCCAGAGTCCAGCCTTACAAGTGGCTGTATTACAACTCCAACAGTCAACTTCAATCCTGGGGGTCAAGGAAACACTTCCTGAGTCTGGGTGTTATGTTTTGTGTAAACTGTTGGCAGTGCCTGTGCAGATGCTGTGCAGGAGTTCTGGGATGGTTTGGGCAGAGGTGAGTCAGAACCCTAAATATCTTGGAAGTAGTAAAATAACAGCTCTGACATCTAGAGAGCATGTATCCCAATGAAACCTCCTCAAGAAACTAAGTTTTAAATTTTATTTTAACAAAATGAGAATGCATTTTTTTCAATTTTATCCATAGTCATTAAAATATTAACAATGACTATTGCTAATACCCATTTGACAATTTTTCTCTGTAGAACATTTAGCCCCTCTCATCTGTTAGATACTCATAAAAATAAGATTATGAAATAGTGTTCCAATGTATCTTTTGTGTATCTGTGTGCGTGCTGGTGTGTGCTAGCTTGTACACATGGGTGTCACAGCATACAGATGAAGGTCAGAGGACACCCTCCGCTGCTGTCGGATTTTACCTTGTTTGAGACAGAGTTTCTCTTTGGTTGTTCGTGTTGCATATGGCAGGCTAGCTGGCCCTCACCTAACTGAGGTGGTTCTCCTACCAGGCTTTCCTCTTCCTAGAAGCGCTGGGACTCCAAAGAGCACCAAGTGCTCAGCCTAAAGCGGTTTCTGTGGTTTTGAACTCAGGTAGGTCCTCAAATTTGTGTGATGAGGAATTTATTTGCTGAGAAGTTTTCTCTGTTCCTCAGCATGTTTTTTAAGATATGGTCTCATTTCTTCCAGGCGGGCCTCAAAAATCACTCACATTTCCGTTACTATGACACCTCGTTATTTTCCGCTTTCTCATCTCAGATCATATTCTTATGAGAGGGTCATTCAAATATAATTTTTTGAAATATGTAGATAAACAATAGGAGTCTTCCCCCCCCCCCCAACACACACACACACAGCTAATAAGGAAAGGCTTTATATAAAATTACTGTTTGGAAAAGATGAACCATGAAGGCAGAAATTTGGGTATTATATGCTCCTCTAGCTTAGGTTGTTTTCCTGAGAGCCCAGATTTGCTTGAGCAGCAAACCAAAGGAAAAGCTGACCTGCTGACCATGAAGCCCACGTTCCCCATTGAGATCACAAACGTCTCCTAATGCTCAAATACTAATGCAAGAGAATTTAGTAACTTCTCACGTATTCTACTTACCTCTAATTTAAGCATGAGAGACGGAAGAGTTTGTTTTGACTTCCAAGAAGTCTGGCATTCAAACAGAACTAATTTAAAATGCACAAATAGGATGCCGTTTCCATATACTGTTAGGTGAAATGAGTTGAATCCTTTGGTTCTGTTTGCTGGAAGTCCCAGGCTCTCCAGTCAGAGTGAACCGGCTGGTGAGAAGGATGCCCGGGTCACCCCCAGGATGTGTGGCACTGGAGTCATGCTGAGTAAGCTTCAGTGAGCTAATCGCTATGTTTTAAACAGAGATTTTTCCAACTGATTTGGAAAAGTAGAAAAAATTACAAAAAAGTAGAAAAAATACATTTCCAGCCAATACTGTTTTTGGCCTCTGGTAAAACTCTCAGCACTGGTCCCTCCTTTATACTCTCCATTAGGGATTAGCCAACCTCCTGATCCAATGGAAGACAGGCAGGAGATCTATGAAGAGATGTCACTTTTTCTTCCTTGTTTGTTTCTGCATAAACCATTCTCCAGGGACCAAGTCCTTAACTTTCTAACATTACAACAATGATGATGGGGACAAAAAAAAAATCTTAACAACTAAAAACTGAATTT
>REGO01000335.1:1861459-1875402 GCA_010120015.1 Rhombomys opimus
TTAGCATCAGTTAGGGAGACTTTACGAGGTATCTAGGGAGGACCCAGTTTAAAAGTGGAAGTGTCTCTATCAGTTACTGCCCCAAGACAGCAAGCCCTCGGTGATCTGGGCATAGCCACTCAAATAGTATGGACCTGGGGTGATTCACTCTTGTAATACAAAGACATATAAACTGTATTATGTTAACGAAGGTGTGTTCCCAGCACATGGGAGGGTAAGGCAGAAGGATAAAGCCCACGTCGGCTACATATCAAGTTTGAGGCTAGCCTTAACCACATAAGACCCTGTCTGAAAACAAACAGAAACAACAAAAATGAAACTGTGAAATATGTGAAATTTGTCTTTACTACTTTTATCCTGTTCTTTCTGGTTCCCACATTTCTTGGCAATGTATGCTTTGGGCTAAAAGGAAAAAAGAGTGCTTCTGCCATCCAAGCTTTAAGTGTTCTCATAGATTCATATCATACTTAAGAAAGTACTAAGTTAAGGAATAAAGAAATTAAATTTCTTATGAAGATTTGACTCTGATGGCAATTGAAGTCTTAACTAAAGTTACACTACTCTGAAATTAGAAACCCAAATAAATTGGGGAGTAAAGAATTAACAATATTATAAAAGAAACATGTGCTTATTTTAAAACAGAACAGACAACTGGCAGATTAGTAGGCCAAGGCTCTTTTGCTTCCCTCTGCCCTCCTCTCTTTCCCAGGGATGAGTCTCTTCTGTGTTCTTCAAGGTAACTTTTAATTTGAATATTAATAATTACAAGCTGTATGCTGTATATTCTTTAGATGGGTGGAATCATACTACACAACTCTTCAGTAGTATATTTTTGCTTAAAAGATATACTGAAGACTGGGAATTCAGCTAAGCTGAATGCTTGCCTGCCTTGCCTGAAGCCCAGGGTTCTGTCTCAGCACTGCTAAGCAGGGAACAGTAGTGCACACCTATTAGCTGTGCTCCAGAGGTGGAGGCAGGAGGAAGAGAGTTCAAGGTCAGCCTTTGTTTAACAAGAAGTGTCAAACAAGTTTGGAAACTTGTCAAAAAAAAAAACAAAACACTTAAAACTGAATACCTCTATATATAACCATATATCTCAGATCTCTTAAAGGAGATCTGGGAATGGTCCCTAGAGAGTCAGTGTTCTGAAATTAGTAGAAAAACCCAGCACTCTTTGCTAACATTTTTGGTGAACGGGACCAAAGCTGAAAAGCATGATTTCTGATAGCGATTGAATCATAAAGTAATTTAGATTATCGTTGAGAATTTCTTGGGAAATATATTCTTAACTGCCAGATTGCTCACATAAGTACCTGCAGAAAATATAGAGCTGTGGTTAGATTCCTAAAACACCCCAGCACCCTGATACAGCTACTGAATGTCTGTGCTCTTGGGGACCAGGTACTGCCAATAGTCTACACAAAAGAGAACACTCATACTTAGGACGTGTTTCCTTGGCCCCTAGGATTGAAGCTGACTGTTGGGGTATGGCTGACTCCTGAGAAAGCGAATACTATAAAGGTCCAACTGAATTCTGAGCACCTCAGTCCTTCCAGCACGGTGGCTGCTTTGATTCACACGCCTCTGTTCCCACCAGAGTCAGGCTCAGGGGGGTGTACTTGTGATTCTCAACAGGCCAGAAAATTTACTCATATCTATACTGGCTAGTTTTATGTCAACGTGACACAGCTAGAGTCATCAGAGAGGAAGGAGCCTCGGTTAAGGAAATGCCTCCATGAGATTGGGCCGTAAGGCATTTTCTCAATTAGCAATCAATGGGGAGGGCCCAGCCCAGCCCACTGTGGGTGGTACCATTCCTGGGCTAGTGGTACTGGGTTCTATAAGAAAGAAGGCTGAGCAAGCCTTAAGGAGCAAGCCAGTAAGCAGCACTCTCCATGGCCTCTGTATCAGCTCCTGCCTCCAGGTTTCTGCCCTGTTTGAGTTCCTGTCTTTATTTCCCTCAGTGATGAAGAGCAATGTGGAAGTGTAAGGTGAATAAACCCTTTTCTCCCCAGCTTGCTTTTTGGTCATGGTATATTTTTACAGTAATAGAAACCCTAACTAACCCTTACAAATGAGGAACCGGAAGATCAGAGGACAAGACCAATTGTCAGAGCAATGAAACTAGGTACAGAAGGGAGCTGGGGTGGATGAGCCAGGCCTGCCAGCCTCAGATATCCCTTGAGCAGACAGTCCTGTGTAGGTAGATTCTGGGACATGAGAGTAAGAGGGTAAGTCTCCCAACGTTGCGTCTGAAAATTACTGACAGGTAGATACTATATAACACCTGGATTCATTTGAGGGAAGGGCAGAAATGGTGGAGAAATGAGGCTAACATATTTTTTTTTAATGCCTACAACCAGAGACTCTCACTGGTTCTGGAGAGAGAGTAAAGTGAATTCAGATAACAGGAGCCATATCTGTAGCCACCCCCAACCCCTCGCTTGCAAATACCCAGGTAGAAAGACCCGGGAACAGCCATCTAGCCACAGAACAGCAAAACACCAAAGGAGAAGATCTGTGACTGCAGGAACCGATGAAGTGCTGTGACCTTGACATCACTGTGATAAAAACTGTTAGGAAGACATGAACACCTCTGAAAGGTTTGACAGACACACGCACTTTTCACACTAACAGGATCAGCGTTTGAACGCATGAAACTCCAGCACCATCACGTCATACCTGTTTGGCTCACCCAGTAAACACGTTCACCAGCTTCCTGACCGCTTGTGTTCCAGGGACCCGGAGGCTGTGCTGTTTAGCATGAGTCTGGCGAACGAGAGCGCCTCACAGGAGTTCATTCTCTTAGGGTTTTCAGATCGGCCATGGCTGGAGCTCCCGCTCTTCGTGGTGTTCCTGGTGTCCTACATCTTGACCATCTTTGGGAACGTGATGATCATTCTTGTATCCCGCCTGGACTCCAAACTCCACACCCCCATGTACTTTTTCCTCACTAACCTTTCCCTGCTGGACCTGTGCTACACCACAAGCACAGTGCCGCAGATGCTGGTCAACATTTGCAGCACCCGGAAGGTGATCAGCTACGCTGGCTGCGTGGCCCAGCTTTTCATCTTCCTGGCCTTGGGTTCAACGGAATGTCTTCTCCTGGGTGTCATGTCCTTTGACAGGTTTGTAGCCATCTGTCAGCCCCTGCATTACTCAGTCATCATGCACCAAAAGCGCTGCCTCCAGTTGGCAGCTGCATGTTGGATCAGTGGCTTCAGCAACTCAGTATTGCAGTCCACGTGGACCCTTCAGATGCCATTGTGTGGTCACAAGGAAGTGGATCACTTCTTCTGTGAAGTCCCTGCCCTCCTCAAGTTGTCCTGTGTGGATACGACGGCTAATGAGGCCGAGCTGTTCTTCATCAGTGTGCTGTTCCTTTTAATCCCCGTGACTCTCATCCTCATATCCTATGCTTTTATTGTCCAAGCAGTGTTGAGGATAAGGTCAGCAGAAGGTCGGAGAAAGGCCTTTGGGACATGTGGCTCCCACCTGATTGTGGTGGTCCTCTTTTACGGCACTGCTATCTACATGTACCTGCAGCCACCGTCCCCTGCCTCCAAGGACAGGGGGAAAATGGTGTCCCTCTTTTACGGAATCATCACCCCCATGCTGAACCCCCTCATTTACACACTGAGGAACAAAGAGGTGAAGGGAGCGTTCAGGAGGTTGATGACAAGGGTCTCCTTGGCCAGAAAATAAAAAAACAAATATTCCAATGATAAGCATATTAATACATCCTGATAAATTATATTGTTTTGTTCCCTATTGGCCCATTATGATGATCTTCCTCAAATAAAATCTTGCTGAGAGAACTTTGTCAGTGTTCTGCTGCCTGGGTATATTCACAAGCCCCGAAAAGTGACTGTTTGTGTTCCTCCCAATCTGCTAGTCCTACAAGGTGCTTATTTTCAAGCTTTATACCATTTGGGTGATTTGTGAGGATTCTTAGACTTCGCAGCATCTAAAGTAAGAGCCTGAGAATCCTTTGCACAAAACACTGCATTTAATATAGGCACAGATGCAGCCAAGCACACAAACATGCTCCCACATTCCTGCAAACGTGTGCAGAGGCTCTAACAGACGTCTGCAGTGATGGCCGAAGACTCATCCTTTTGAGACCCGGGTGAAATGTTAACATTATCTCCGCACCCACACAATTTAAATTCCGCAGTGACTTCCCACTGTAGTTTATTAAAAACGACTACTATTTTATCTCTTATAGTGTATATCTCTATTAAATTGAAGCCATATCTTGTTTTATCTACCAAAAAAACACACAAAACTAAAGCAGTATTTTAACCTTGAATCAAACTGCTTTTTGACATATGTAAATGTACATGTAAAGGGCCACCGGATGTATCAAGTGCTTTCTGCATCTATTGAGACGAGAGTGAGGTTTCGTCTTTCCTGGCGCGGTGTAGCCTGCTTACTTGTCGGAGCATCCCTGGATCATACTCGGTCACGGTGAGTAATCTTTTAAGTACACTGTTGGATTTGGCTTCTGAGTGTTTCCTGGAGTATTTATTTAGTCATGTTCTTCACAGATGTCACCCTGTAGTCTTATTTTGTCATTATCATTGTGTCTTTGTCAGCTTTTGTATCAGGGTAAATACTGGCATCATAGAACATACTTGGAATAATTCTCTCCTTAATTTTGTTGGCGTCATTTAAGTAGAGTTAATATTAGTTATTCTTCTGTCTCTTGGCAGGACTCTGCCGTGAAGGCCTCTGGCCTTGGGCTTTTCTTTGATGGAAACCTCTTCACAGCTATTCACTGTTATTGATCTTTTCAGATTTTATATTTCTTTGTGGCTTAATTTTAGCAAAGTGTGTCTCCAGGAATTTGTTCATTTTTTTCTAGGTTAGTTATCAAATTTGTTGACATAAAGATGTTCATAATAATCCCTAATAATTTTCTTTTGGTTGTTTGTTTTGTTGTCTCCTTTTCCATCTCCTCTCTTATCTGAGTTTTCTCTTTTTCATATTTAGCAAGCTAAGGGTTTGAGAATTTTGTTTCTATTATTGAAGTAAAATCGTAGTTTCATTGACTGTTTACTATCATTTTATTAGTCATTATTTAACTTAGCTCTGCATGAACTTTATTATTTCTCCTTTTTGGCTGATTTTGGTTTTAGTTTATTCTTGTCTTCCTAGGTCCTTGAAAGATAATGTAGCAATTGTCACTTTGCCTCCCACTTTCTCCCTTCCTTATGTTGTCCTGATGTAGTTGCTTATAATGTATTTTCTTCTTCATGCTTTTATTGAATGGCACATTTTCTGTTACATGTGTCTCTCCTCTCATTTGTTTCAAGATATTTCTTCTGAACAGAATTACTTTTACTTTTTGTTTTGGTTTTTTGGTGTTGTTTGTTTGTTTTTTTCAAGACAGGATTTCTCTGTGTAGCCTTGGCTGTCTGGACTAGCTTTGTAGACCAGGATGGCCTTGAACTCACAGCAATCAGCCTGCCTCTGCCTCATTGAGTGCTGGGATTACAGGTGGGTGCCACTATGCCCAGCTCCAGAAATACTTTTTAAAGATCTATTTTATTTGTATTTTTATGTCTGTCTGTAGAAATGTATGTGGATGTATGCAGAGACCAGAAGCAGGAAACTGATCCCTTGCAACTTAGGTGATAGGTGCCCAACATGAGTAGTGGAAACCAGAGTTTTGAGAATCTTCTGAAGACTAGCATGTACTTTAACCATCCCTCCAGCATTCTCACAGAACGACTTGTGTTGGGAGTAAATGAAAGAACGGTGGTATCGTATGTAGCAGTTGATTATTTAGACAGTGACTCATGAGTCTGCAGGTCAGCTGTAGGTTCCTCTAGTTGGGATCCAACCACCTGGGAGGTTGAAGCAGAAGGATCCTCTGTTCCATGTCAGCCTGAGCTAGTGAGATCCTGCCTGAAAAGAACAAAACAACAACAACAACAACAAAAAACAAAACAAAACAAAACAAGTACACTGAACCGAAACAAAGATCACCCAGGGTTGTCCTAGTCTCCATGGATCACCCAGGGTTGTCTCAGTCTCCATGGATCACCCAGGGTCAACTGCTCGGGGGCGGCACCGCTCACAGTGGCCTAGGTCTTCCTACATGAATCATTAAGAAGACACACCACAGGCCAGTGTACCAGCCAGTCTAATGGAGCCATCTTGTTAATTGAGGCTTCCTCTTCTCAGATGACCCTAGTTTGTGTTAAGTTGACCAGAAAGCAAAACATAATACCTAAACAAACAAACAAACAAACAGAAACAACAACAATAAAAAGGTCAACTAATCAGCACAGGACGCTCGAGTCGTATCAATATAGTAGAAAACTGCCAAAACACAAAATCACTGCATTTCTGCAGTGTTTGAGAGCTTATCGCTGGATTTACACCTTGTGCACCATTTGAGCCTGAAAATTTCTAAAGCTTATCATCACGTTACTTTTTCTTTAATTGTTAGTCAAAATTTTGTATGTGGTGCTTGGGCTTTCGGCATGGTAGGTAAACATTCTACCAAGAGCTGTAGGCCCATCCTTGTCACCATTTCTAAGACAAAGACATAGACCAAGGAAGCATCGCAGAAGGACAAGATGCAGGCTTCCAGACACTTACAGTTTGACTTTATGATTTCTTTCTTGACCCTCCGTGGGTAAGCTGATCCAGAGTAAGTTGTTTAATATTGATGCATTTGTTCAGCTTCCAAGTTTCTTGCTACTAGTTTTTAGTTTTATTATACTGTAGTCAGAACAGAATGTGTATGTGTGTAGTATTACTTCAGCTCTTTCAGATTTGTTGAGACAAAAAGAAACCATATTTTAAGGACACAAATAGAACAATGGTAGACTGTTCAAGGAAAGGGGTCTAGAACACTAGCACCAATCAAAGGAAACCTGAATTGGCTAAAAATACATTTCAGGTGAAGAAACATCATCAGGAATTCATCATCATTTGCTTCAGAAGGTTTACAAATTTCAAGCACACGCACACATAGTACACCTTCAGGATATAGGATGAAAATCTGGGACACAAAAGGAAGAGCAGTCAAATTCACGATGACAGCTGAATATTTTGGCAGATACAGGAGCAGCTCTGGATGCTGCTCTTCTGTCACATAAAGAAATTTACGTTAGCAACTGCGCCTCCTTCAGAAAAGCTGCCCCGGACAGCTTTCATCACCGAAGACAGGTGCCTGTGTGTAGCTTAGATGCTGTGGTAGGCGCTGTCCTCCAGTTAACACCAGACAGAATGCGAGCCACCGAAGCGAAGTGTCCTCTGTGAGGAAGCACAGGCTCCAGCTGCCTCCTTGAGGACAGGGTTTAGGTATGTTTGTGGGATGAAGGAGACGTGGTAGGGTAGTGTGGGGTGGGGTGAGGTGGCTGGCTGCTGAGTTTCTGAGTCAGTGAAAAGTGGAGCAGTGGACTGCGGTTCAAATGAAGACACACGTTCAAAAGATGGAGGTGCCCATGTGCCCCTGGGATCGAGTTTCATCCGTCGGGTATAAAGCTGTCACACTTGTGTAGGCTCAAGGAAAGCGTTGCTGGTCTTCTTACTGATGTTTTAAAGCCAAAGTGTGGCCATGGGAGCCAACTCAGGAGATGGGAAGCGAAGAAGGGCAGAAAAAGATATAAATTATCTAACTTTGGAATTTAGACACGAGCTTCATATGTGTGTAAAGAGAGGAAGGATCTGAGCAGAGGAAAGATTATGTGCACAGTGACACAGTCGCAGTCTGTGAAGTGTGGGCTGGATGGTCATTGTCTGTTCTCCAAGGTGCAGGGACGTGGTTGTCCTCTCAGAGCTGGAGGGGGGTGATCTGAAGATGGCAGTTTGTCTTTCATCTCCTGTTCTGCCCCAGGCACACGCCCAAGGCACACCACAGAAACTAGACCCCTTCATAACCTCCGAAATATTATTTCAGCCTTCTCCTTCTTTTCTGTGTAACAGCTGGCTAGGAAGAAATTTCATGAGCTACCTCACCTGGTAAGACATTCCAGGAGGTTGTCTCATCCTAAAGGAGGGAGGAACCAGTGCTGCCAGGTAGAGTCTGTAGACAGGCCATCTTAGGGCACCCATTCGGCCTGTTTCTGTTTCTTCACACTTCTTTTTTGGTACAAGCACATTTCTGCTGCCCATAGTTCATCTGCTAGAATCATAAAGACAGATGGCTCTCTTTAAATGGTCTATCTCTAGGCTCTGACATCATGTCAAACTTCGACCAAATGTATTTGTTGCGCTTTTTCTTATTAATCAATCTCTTTCCTTAATTGAGATGTTGTCTCTGTTCTTTATGATGGACAGGAAAGGAATTATATCTCCTTTGATGTCGTTACACCAGGAAAGGCAGCTGTTCGGAATTTAGAGGACAGGGGAGCATGATTATATCATATCATGTTTTACTCAGGGGCTAGCTCCTCTCGTTGCCTTGACTCAGGCTAAGAGGGGCCAAAGGTTAGTTAGTGAACACTTTGTTCTGACTGAGACAATGGTGAGCAGCTCAGCTCATCGCTTGTGAGACAAATAACGAGAATCTGGCTTTGTTTTAAGTAAGCAAGCAGGGCATCTGGGCTGGAGAGATGGCTCAGTGGTAAAGGTACTTGGCACTCACACTTGATCACCTGAGTTCAGTCCCAACATCTTAGGGCGGAAGGAGAGGATCAACTTCCAGTGGTTGTCCTCTGACCTCCACGTGCAGGCACACACACAGACACACAGACACACACACATACCCATGCACATATCCACATATTCATGTATGAGTACACACCCATACCAGAAACAAAGTAAAACTTTCAAAACGAAGAGTAGCATGTGAGTCTTACGTCGTCAGTGTGGGGTGAGAGCAGATAGAAACATGGCTTCCGAGGCCTCCAAATTGGGGGTAACCTTATCTGAACCCCCTGCCTTAGCTTTACTTCTCTCTGCGGTAGGGACATCATTTTTTTGTGTGTGCAGATCTTCCCATAACAGCGTTCTCTGTAGAATGAGGCCCTTTCCTCTCTGGCAGGAGTCCCTTTCTATCTTTGCAATAGAAATTTGGCATCAACGCCTCCCCTAAATGCGGAGAAGTGGATGGTTCTGGACAGCGGAGCTCTGGAAACACGAGTAGACTTTCTGAGCAGAGTTCTGAACTGCCATGATCTCTCTCCCCACTGACGCTTCCAAAGAGCCTCTCCCTCCTCAGCGCATGCGCTGTTTGCTTGTCTGAACCACACATTCTGAGAAGAAGCCCTTTATCAAGAATGACCTGCCAATTCTCTGCCTCTCTGTGGCTTGCGTTTACATTTCTCGGCAGTGACTTTTGCTGAACAAGTTTTACGTGTTGATTCAACGCTGAATATTCTTTCTTCTCTATCATTTTAGATTTAGATTTTGAGGCTACATACATAAAAGATTGGTTTGTTGGGGGGTTGTTTTTTTTTCATTTTCTTTCTCTCCCCTCGTCCCTCTGCTTCTCATTCACTCACCACAAAGCTCCACCCTCAGTTTCTATCCCAAAGTGTATTTTGAACGTTCAAGGTTTTTGTTTTTTTTGTTTTTGTTGTTGTTGTTGTTTGTTTGTTTGTTTTTAATTTTTTTCCGGAGAGAATTTCTCAGCTTCACCTTTGACTAAGTTAAACTTGGTTTTCTACCATCAGAATGTTTTTTTGCAAACCCCCCCCCCAAAAAAAAAACCCCACAAAAACAACAACAAAAACTGCTCAGGGAGAATGTTTCTTGAACTCATGACGTGTGTCACAAGGAAGTTGGCAGAGCAAAATAAGGAACTTTTAATCTTCATACATGACTTGATGTGCTTGTGAAGGCTGTTTTTCCAGTAGGTAAGGAACTCGGAGAAAACTCAGGTTGGCTTCGTATCTCATGAAGTCCCGAGCGTGCTTACCTCATTCTTGCCTTCTTTCAATCCTCACTCCCCTGGTTGGGGGTCTCCGTCGCTCACGCGGGGAAAACCAGGTTTAGTGCGTGCCGAAGAGAAAGCAGCATTCCTGGCATTTCGACACCCCCGGCCTTTCCTCCTCTCTTCAGGCTTCCTTCCTTCGCATTTCCCCGCCGATCACGCTGACAGCAATCACACCCTGAGGGCGCTGTACGAAGACGAGCGCGTTCTTAGGGCTCGCTCCACTAGAGGGCGTTCCGGAGGCGCTTTCGGAACCCACGCAACCGGGACCGGAGCTGCGAAGGCCGCGCCCTCCGGCTGACCTTCCGCGGGCCACCAGCAGGGGGCAGCGCGGAGCCCCGCAGACCTCCCCGGCGGGTCCGCCAGCCGGTGCCCGGGACACCCAGTGGCGGCAGTGACTCGGGAAGAAGCTTCGCCGCACTGCACTCGGTGGAAGTGTAAGACGACGATAGGGCGGGTTCCTAACGAAGTCGTGTAATCGTACGAACTCAGAAGGGGGAGGAGGAGGATAATCATTTGTAACATTACTACAACCACTGCCCCCGTGAGCATTGGTGGTTCAGTGGTAGAATTCTCGCCTGCCACGCGGGAGGCCCGGGTTCGATTCCCGGCCAATGCAACTTCCCTTTTTTTTGTTATTTAAACATAATCTACCTCAGAATCAGTTCCGGTTACTCGTCTATGGTAGTCATACTTTAACTAAAATCTTCCTCTCGAGTGAAAGGGACGGGTAGGTGAGCGAGCAGGTTGCTTTTCCAAAGAAACACGGCATTTCACTTAGCTGACACTATCTGAGGTACAAATCTCCCGAGATCCTTCTCCATCTGGTTTCCCAGGCACGCCACAGCTGTTCCAACCAGGGCGGCGTCTGCAGGAAACTATGAAGGGAAGAATTCCAGGGCGCTTGCTCGTGACCAGCAGAGTGGCGCAGCGGAAGCGTGCTGGGCCCATAACCCAGAGGTCGATGGATCGAAACCATCCTCTGCTAAGCTCTCTTTTTCCTTCCCGCTTTCGGTTCAAACCAAAACAAAAAAAACCCCAAAACTGGCATCTCATCAGTTATGGTCAATCTCCATTGACTTGTAAGGTATCCTGACACATCAAAGGCAGCCAAAGTTCCCATTATTCCCTGAGAGGACATCCTGGACTTTTCTTTGTCCACCTCCAAGACGTAGTTTGTTCTGACAACTCTTACCTCTTTTGTCAGTAACCTTTGACACTGCTCCAAGCCAAGTTTCCTGGGTCGGGCCTGGGTGCACTTGTCTCCCAGGGACTGGTGGACTCTTTGGGGCCTCCAAAGCACCAGCCCTTCTAAGAGCTGCAGACAGAGGCAACTGAAGAGGACCCAGTGCTGTCGCTGAGCTCCGTAAGACCGAATTGACCCAGCAACGGAGACTCCTGATGAAGAATTTTACAGAGCCAATTTCAGAGATTGTAACAGAATAGTAACAGTTAAAAATGTAAAGGTTTGCCTGTATTCCTAACTGCACAGGCCGGTATTGGAGGATGCCTTCAGCCAGTGGATCAGCTGGGCAGCATATGGAGACCCCTTCTGGGGGAAATATACAAATAGAATAAAATCTCAGTCTGGTACTGATGGTTTTCCTCTCAAAATATGTGCTGCCTTCCTTCTGAAATACAAACTGGCAACATTTTTTTTTTCTACTCAGAATGTTAATTGTTGAGATGTTAAAGTCAGGAGGAATCAGTTCTTTCTAGTTCTCAAACATGAATGGAGATAAGAAAAAAGGGGTCATCAATTTAGTACACAACCATTTTAAATGTAATTTAAGATCCTTGCTTCATCTGAAATAGGTTAGAAGGGGAGGAAGGGGAAAAACTTAGGAAGGTCATTTGCCAAGGGATCTGTGCTAGGAAGGGAGTCTTCAGGCTGACTCTTGCTGCTTTAACCTTTTTCCCTTTTAAAAAAAAAAAATTAATTTAATTTAATTTTTTTAAGACAGAAGATAAGGGAAAAAAAAAAAACATTAAAAGGAAGGAGATTTAGAGACAGGACGGAGGGAAAACAAGCAGAAGAGCGTGTATCCCAAGACACAGGGGAGCAGGTGACTGGTCCAGTGCCTATATTTAGTTATTCGGCATTGTGTGCACATACCAAAACATCACACTGGGCCCAACTAACGTAAAACCTTGCCTTGCCAGCTAATAGTCCGATTCCTTTAAGAAGGATCCTAGGACTGAGCCCTGATTAGACAGGACACGTGGTGGTGAACGGGACAAGGACACAAAACGGAGGCAGCCACCTGCTAAGTCGGAGAGAGGGGCTTCAGGAGAAGCCACTGATCTTGAACGTCAGGGAAATATTCGTTACCTACGTCATGTTGCAGCTTACATTAGCCCTGCCATTCTAATAAGTGTTTTGTTTTGTTTTTAGGGTTTTTTTTGTTTTGTTTTTTAGTTTTTTTCAAAACAGGGGTTCTCTGTGTAGCCTCGGCTGTCCTGGACTCTCTTTGTAGACCAGGCTGGCCTCGAACTCAGAGATCCTCCTATCTCTGTGCTCAGATCACAGGCGTGAGCCGCCGTTCCTGGCTTCCCAACAGTGTTTTAAAGAGAGAAGTAAGAGACAGACATTTAAAACTAAAAAAAACCGTGACTCTAAGTATTTTCAGATACTCTAGAACTCGTGCTGATTTGACTCGGGGTAGGTTTTGTTTTGTACAGCTCTGGCCAGACTCCCTCCGGTTTGTCGGCCTTGCCCCTGCTTCCTCAGTCACGCACGGGTGACTCTTGGGGAAGTCAACATAGCTCTTTTACAGCTACGAGGAAGCAAAGGGTAAGCCAGGATGAGAAAAGTCAAGGCCACATGGGCCTGTGCTTCCGCTGGCTGCCACGAGAGGGCGGGAAAGAGCGGCACATTGCGCTCCGCTGCGAAAACAGGTTACTTTCAGGCTAGCCCCACCCGCCTTGCTTTAACTGCAGGCAGAAAGGGAAGGCCTTCCCACGGAGGGATTGCCGCGCTGAGGCTTGTTTGGTTGTTAGAGGGAGAGCTACAGAATATGACTTACTGGGGAAAGCGAACCATGGGGTAACAGAGAACCAAGAATGAATTTAGGTACTGTTGGGATTAGGGAGAGCTGGGTTCCAAGAATACTGGGAGCTAAGGCTCGCTTCTAAGTCACCTCCAGCCCAGGGGCTTGCTGGGGTCCGCTGGCTTTAAGTGCAGTTTTGACCCCTGCTGCTGGATTCACGAACACGGACGTTCAAATCACACAGCCTTGAAGATGGCCTCTGGGGCATCCTTCCTGAATTTACATCCAGAGCTCCCAGAGTCCGCTTTCTCTTGGACAATCACGATTCACACACTCTTAACCGCGAAGCACGGCTGGGCTGCGGTTATACGGTGTTTTCCAGTTAGGACGAATGAAAAGTTGACTTTTCCGGGATCCGAATGCCAGTGAAACGCGTAGTTTAAAGCCTGAGAATTCAGTGCCCTTCTAGAAATAACTTTCCAAAAATAAACCCCTCTAAAATACAGACCGCAAGAACTATCAAGCTGTAGGTCGTTCCTGACCTATTAAAATATTCCTACAGCCCGGAGAGGCAGAGCTTGACTGGGCAAAGGACTTCAGGCTTTGGTACCTCCAAGCCGAAAGAACCGCCTTCAAAAGGCGCAAGACATATGGAACAGCTATTTTATACGAAATTGTAGGTGGCTCTGAAAAGAGCCTTTGGGTTAGGAGGGAGATGAGCACCCTCACTTGGAGCTGGTCACCAAGTACATTTGTTCCACCAGAATGTGCCCCTTTCTGTATCCGTGGGGACTAAGTACTCAGCAGGAGTTGTCCCTGAGGACAGACTTGTGCTAACCCGTGTCTCGGCATTTCTTCGAAGCTTGTGGAGCTGAGAGCTGAGGTAGGCTGACTTTGGTACCTCTGAGGCTCCGGAGGGAGGACTTATATCCAGGGAGAGACGCATGACATTTGGAACCCAGACAGAATTATTCTTCAAGCGTTGAGAAAAATCCAGACACATTCTGTGCCGCCTCTGACTGCACTGCTTTGGCCCCGTATCTGCCCTCACGCTTCAG
>REGO01000335.1:1931797-1946281 GCA_010120015.1 Rhombomys opimus
ACACGGGCATCTCGTCCAAGGCCATGGGCATCATGAACTCGTTCGTCAACGACATCTTCGAGCGCATCGCGGGCGAGGCGTCGCGCCTGGCGCACTACAACAAGCGCTCGACCATCACGTCGCGGGAGATCCAGACGGCCGTGCGCCTGCTGCTGCCCGGGGAGCTGGCCAAGCACGCCGTGTCCGAGGGCACCAAGGCCGTCACCAAGTACACCAGCTCCAAGTGAGCGCCCGGCTCACTCCTAAACCCAAAGGCTCTTTTCAGAGCCACTCACTTAACTGGAAAGACTTGACACTTTATGAAGTTTTGCTATGTCATTTGTTATTGCCTAGTGATAGAAGATTTAATTCCCTGCATGCTAAATTTTGCAGTTTTTGAAGGAATGTGTACACAGAACACCTATTGCAGCTCGTCTTTTGAGCGCAGTGCTATATGCATTTCTGTTTGGCTTGGCCTTTAAGTTTTAACTTAAAGGTAGCAAAGGTTTCTACAAAGTATCCTAGCTGGTTAGTGGCGCTATCAGCCAATTGGAGCGTTCGGCGGGCAATTTCAAAATTGCGCGCCAAATTTTCTTTGTTTGAAGTGGAGCTTCAGCTGCGTTATTTTCCCCACCATTCAAGAGGTACTTGCATGTTCTTTTTTTTGTCTTTTCAGTTTCTGATACTTGGGAGGAAGTTGAAAGAAAAAAAAAAAATTAGGCCTTTTTCGTGTATGTCCTATTCTCACCTTGGATAATCAAAATAATGCTTTTCATATGAAGTATGCAATAGCACAATTAGAACACTTTTACATCTTCACGTGGAATCCATGAAAACGCTTCTTCAGTGAGTTGGTTTCTTTTAGTTATTTTGGCGGTACACTTTATATGGTTAGGGTATTCTGGTGACTCTCAGCTGTACTCATGGCAATATTCGGCACACACAAACAGCAGGAGATAAGTTTTTTGTTTGTTTTTAAAGGCACATTGTATTCTTTCAGACAAGTTAGAAATTACATGTTCGTGGGTTTTTTAATGCATTACTTGGTGAATTAACAATGCATGTCATAGAAGAAAATGGCTGAAATAAATTCTTTAATTTCATAATCATGTCTCAGGTTCACATACAGTATCATTTAATAAAACTAAATCCAAAACCAAATTACTTAGTTTTGAGGTTTCATTTGGAAACATGTGTGATTACAAGCTCTTTAAATATATTGATGAATGAAAATGTAAAACTATTAGTCAAAGTCTACTTTAGCTATGAAGGCCAGCCAAGGTGACGGGAAAGCACAGAGCCTCTGAAATCTTTGTGGAGACCAGAAATTTGATCTTGGGTGTCTGACATAATTCGCTTTACATTTTAAGTGTGTGTTTCCTGTGTCTGTCCTCTCTTATCAGATACCACATGATAGTATTATATTATACTGCTACAGCTCTGATCACAAAACAAGCAGTGCATAAGATGCCAAGTTATAAAGTTTGCTTTTAATTCTTACTAGACAAAAAGCAGGTTTTTTTGTTACTAATTTGTGGAAGAGCAACTTGGACATCAACAGGAGAGACAGGAGAGGAGGGGCACTGATCCCACTGCTGGATGGTAACACAACAGACTCTTTCTGAGGGCAACTCCAGAGGCCAGAACTGAAAGTTACTGGCTGTGGCTTCCACTGATAGTGGCAAACCAAGAGGCCGTAATTACACATAATTACACACATACTCAAACATACACACACTTGATGATGTAGTAATATAGACTCCAGCAGTAGGTTCCAACAAGCTTCTTCTTTTCAGCTTCTCTTACTTTCCACATACACATATACATACATACATACATACATACATACATACATACATACACATTCACATATTGGGTGGATGTAACTGGATTCCAACCTCACCAGCTCCTGTACATATGCACATATATACATATTTGATGGATGGAGCAAACCTTGAAGAGCGAGCTCCAAACTACACTTGTATTCTTTTTCCAACAGCTTATAGATCCCAGCAAAATCTTTCAAGCAGTACAAAGATCCCACAATGTGATTACATTCTATCTTCCCTGAAGTGAATGGTTACAATGAGCATACATGAGAAAACCATGTTCCCCAATATCCTCACATAATCAAATGTTTTAAGTGTTATGGATGAAAAACAAATATGAAGAACAAGTTGTTCCCAAGAACCCATATATGTCTGTACCCAATCAACTTGTTTATATATTAACAGGGTGTGAAAAAACAGCGTAATTTCTCAGCCAGCTTTTCTTTACTGGAAGTCTGCAATTTCTCATTGCAAAGAAAGAATCAATTACGTGAAGAAAGTAATCTTATAAAAACCTTAAAAGAATCACAAACCTAAACTTTCATATAAAAAAAAATCAGCCATTTCTACTCTAAACCTTCGAGGTATCTACACATTAATGATTTTTACTAAATCACATAAGGATGCTGGGGGAAAAAACAAGGTTGGGTAAATTAACTGTGGTATCAGTCACCACCTCATTGTGAGAGTTTCCCAACAGCCAGTGCTGCTCAGGTCTGTTGTCTTTGTTCACCAACCTCAAAAAGTCCTTGGCTTTACTATTTTTCTTAACTTCAAATTGTTCTCTAAAGTTTTCAACATCAGACCCACTAGCAAAAATATCTTTACCTAATTTTCCTAAACAACCTATTTTTCCCTAAGATTTTCTTCATCAAAGCCACTATAGTAAAAACATCTTTACCTAACCTTGCTAAACAACCTGGGTTTTTGTTTTGTTTTGTTTTGTTTTGTTTTTGTTTTGTTTTGTTTTTGTTTTTGTTTTTCAGATTCTTTCTAGGAGTACTTTTAGATGCCTCTATTTTATGATCTGATTCAGAATTTATAAATTCATTATCAATTTCTGTATCGAGTAAAGCTTGAGTATTGACTGGTCCGTGATTGTGGCCCTGTCCTTAAATTGATACAGAATTATTTTCTTTTGAGCAGAACAGGCTCTTAGCACTGTAGGAGGGGATGGCGGAGGTTGAGATGACCTCAGCAACAAACACATAACCATCACTATTGCCTTTACCTCTTGTACGTATCTGATTATTTATATCATCCATTTCTTCTGATTGAGTTTGTAATGTCTTTAAAGCCTGGAATATAAGTGACTAGAGAGGCTATACATGTATGGAAATGCCTTCTTTTCTAAGCCCATTTAAAGGTATTCTAAACCTAGTCCCAAGTTTTATAATTAAGGACTGAGCTTCCGCTTGATTAAAACCAGCTGCAATAGTTATGTATTTGCACAACTTTTGGCATCAGCAGTAAAGAAACTGGGAAATTCCTCGTCCGTTGAAAACCAATACCTACAACTGCTCAAAGCCTTACTTAAGGGAGGTAGAGTATGATTTAAAAACACACACACACACACAAAGCTTTCACATTTGTTTAAAGATGTTAAAAAAAACATACTGCTATTGGCTTCACCAGAAAGAAAGAGCAGTCCTTAATTATAAAACATGGTACAAAATTATTAAAGTTTTTAATATGGGGAATTCTTCTTCTGTTAAATATCAGTAAATAAGTTTACATATATATATTCATTCATTCATTCATTCATTCATTTTGGTTTTTCGAGACAGGGTTTCTCTTGTAGCCTTGGCTGTCCTGAAGCTGCTTTGTGGACCAGGCTGGCCTCGAACTCACAGAAATCCACCTGCCTCTGCCTCCTTGAGTGCTGGGTTTACAAAGCAAGAGCCACCATGCCCAGCAGGACATGGAGTTATTAAAAGCCCTGAATAAGGGATCAGATGTTAAGGTAAAAAATTCTACATTTAAAGAATTACTGGGTGTCTTTCTCTCTGGAAGCATTCTTATTATTATTTTTTTTTTTTAGGAGGAGGAAGAAAAATAAAGTAGTAACAGGCCAGTAACAAGGCTCATGGGCTCAGGTTTGGCCTAAAATTAGGAGTTGATGGCAACTTTTAAATCCTCAATAATCTATAGACTCTTAAGATACCTTAACTAAGAATCCTGAGTCCTAGGAAGTGCTTGGAGTATCCAAACACAGTTTAATTTCCATTGGTTTCTTGTGGAATTTGCCTTGAGAATGTAGACTTCTGTTTCTTCAGAGAATGCTAACACCGTTTCTACAGGCATGCACCTGTCCCTGCATAGCCCCATGGAACCTCATAAAAGCTTCCAGTAGAATCAACTGTTCCTGTGTGGGACTTGCTGATCCCTTACATGAGCCTCTGGGGTTTTCTGTGCTATGTCTCCTGTTCTAAGTCTGTCCTCTTCTTCTTCTCTCCCACGGAAACCCTGGAGTTCCTGGAGGTAAGCATGCTTTGCACCGTGCTTCTGAGACTTGAGACATTCCCCCTGACTGAATGCTTCTTTGCTTCTTTCTCCTCACATCCTGCACATTTTACCAAGTGATGACTCACTCAGGTTCCTCATGGAACCCAGAAAACATAATGGTAGCATATTAGTGAGTTTTCCTGGTGCTGTGACAAAACCCCAAACGAAGGCGGCTTAAGGAAGGAAGGGTTAAATTTAGCTCCTGGTTTGAAGGGAGACGGTCCAAAAGAGCAGGGATGGCATGGTAACCATCCCGGCAAGGAAAGAGATATCCTACCCACAATCACTCCAAACCTCCCTTGAGATATCTGGCTACTGAAACTATGCGGAGCTCCACCTCAATTTCAATTGCCCCCCGGGAATCTCATGCTGAGAGAAGGAAAAGGTGGGAGACGGAACTTGTCCCCTCAGAAGAGTTTTCAATTTACCACGTTACCTTGCTGGACAAATCAAAGATGGGTCGGTGAAGGACATACGTTGATCAGGACTGCGTACTTACACTTGAGAGGACTTGATGTCAAGGAGTCAGCCAATTCTAATCTAAGTCACATAGCCACCATCGGCACTAGCCAATCCCAATCGAGGTCACATAGGTGAGGGGTCTGGAGTCCATGGCATACCATCCCAGAGTGCTCTGATCTATTCTGATTGGGCCTGGTTGACATTTGAATATGCTGGGGCAGATTTAGCATCTATCTGTTGGACTAATGTGACGCCATGACAGGCTTCTTTTCCCTGTTTTGTCTGACTAGGCCTGAGTATCTGTTTCTCGGAGTTCGAACAAAGAATTCCTGGAAAAGCCGCAACCTGGGGACAACCAATCAACTTACAGGTCAAGTTGACCAAAAGCTAAGTTTAGGAATACCTGGCCTTGCTGTTCCCAAAGTAAAGTGCCACCCACCCTAAGCAATCAAGTTAAAGGTCAACGCATGAGTCAACAAAGCCCCCAGTAACTAGGTAAAATCCCTAAGCAATCAGCCAATCCTGCATCCCCTCTTACCCTATGTCATTCCTGACCTATTAGTTTAAGAGTTACCATGCAAAGCCCCTAAATGTCTATAAAAAGAGCCTATGAACTCACTTCTGGGTAGCAATTTGGCCTTAGTGGTGACCCCAGCATGCCGGTAACTTCTGCAGAATAAATGTTTTTTGTTCTGGCATGCTACCTGAGTCAGGAGTCTTTCTCCAGCAGTTCTCAGACCCTAACACACATACCCCTTCCCCTTTTGTTTAAAGCTTGACTCAGTACCCTAAGGACAAATTTAAAGGTCACTGGACCTCCTTATTTGTTCCTCTTCCTAATGTGACACATTGCACAAATCTTCTTTCTACACTATTCTCCGTGGCTCCTCTCCTTAGCCATTATGTTGCAAATGGATGTGTGGCCCAGGCCTTCACTGTAAAGATTCCAACACTAAACACTGCGTTAGGGATACAAAGCAGCTGTCACACTGCATACACACCAGAGGCCAGAAAGATGCATGCTCGTATTCACCTTTATTCCTTGTTTTCATTTTTATAGAGTCTAGGGCCTAGACCAAGCTTGGGTTGGTACAGCTGGCACAGTTCCAGCTGTGACTTCCCTCCGCAGTCAAATGCTAGAATCGCAGACACACACAGAAGCGGATCTCCTAGGTGATTCCAAACACAGCCCTTCTGAACATAAGCAGGAACCACAAGAATGACATAAATAAAGAGATGATAGAAAATAGACAGATAGATGGCGACCATTTTAATCTAAAGGCGTGGGGCAATATAGGAATCACTTGGTAATGATATGATTGTTCACATCATAGGCAAAAGTTCGTAAGTTCAATGTATAGTGAATTTTATAATAACAGGGTGAGTCACAGCCAGAAAGCTCTGTTCTTACATATGTGAAGATTTTACAGATGGCAAAATGGCTTCTTTGATGTCCTCACAAACATTTTGTAATGGTGTCACATTTGAGAATCATAGAAATTTAAAAAATAAATAAATAAATAAATAAATAAGCTAGAGGCTTGAATTTAGTTTTGCTTTATTTAAAATTTACGGCCCAAAACAAATGGGTTTCATAATTGCATTTTAATACACACATATTATTGTTCCTATGTGCTGCCCCTCTTCATATATGCTCTTCTCCTTTCTCTGGGAGTGTCTTAATCTGTGTTCTGTTGTTGTGGAGAGACACTGTGACACTGTTATGTTGTGCAGGCAATTCAACTGGTCTGCCTTTAAGGTCCTGACCACATACTATGTCAGTTCCTGCCTCCTGTGACTCATCTGGGCCATTTACCTAGCGGCCTGTCTGCCACTCCCTCTTTCTCTCTTACTCTCTCCCCTTTCTCTGTCTGGAAAGCCTCCTCCCCCTACCATGTCTCTCTCTCTCTCTTTTCCTCCCTCCCCCTCCCTCGCTCTGTCCATCTCCATTCAAAAAATATCTTTCATACCAGATCTGTCTCATGCGTGGCATATTTTTTAAATATATCCCAGAAGACACTACAACCAAAACAAATACTTACCAAAAAAGAAAGGATTTCCTTGGAGGCTTGCTTAAAATTTCAGAGGGTGAGTCCATGACCATCACGGTGGGATCACGGCAGCAGGCAGATAAGCATGGCCCTGGAGGGGTAGCTCAGATCTCACTCATATCTAATACACAAGGAGGGGAGAGAAGAGGGACAGAGGGTGTGGGGAGTAGGTGAGAGAAAGAGAGAGAGAGAGAGAACAGGACCGGCTTAGACTAGCCCATGCCCAGTGACTCACTCACTCCAACAAGGCCACACCTCCTAATCCTTCCAAAACAGTTCCACCAAATAGGGGACCAAACACTCAAATATATGGGAGCCATTCTCATTTGAAACAACACAGAGAGGAAATTTAATTAACACATATCACTTTTAGACCAGAACATGATTTATAGAGGTAAAATAATGTAACCCAACATTTTTTTAACTAAAAATATTGACATAGAATGTGGTCAGGATACAGGGAAGGAAGAGAAACTGTAAGAGTGAAATTTTTATTCATTGTAAATTAGTGTACAATGAATGATTAAATAAATCAATAATAATGGAACTGGACATGGTGGCACAAACCTACAATCCCAGCACTCAGGAGACTGAGGCAGTTGTGATTGGCAGGCCTACTAACCTCGGTCACCAAACAATAGGAGCTACAGAGATGGGTCAAAGATTAAGAGCACATAAGGTTCTTACAGAGGACCCAATTTCAGTTACCAGAGCCAGAGAGGATCAGTGTCTGTTTTTTCCATTCACAAGCTCATGAACACATACACACGTACACACAGAGAGAAAATAAATCTTCTTTAAAAGTGGTGTATTACTTACTCTTCTTCTGCTGTGACAATAACACCAAGATCAACTCAACTTACAGAAGAAAGTTTATTTTGGCTTACAATTCCAGAGAGTTAGAGTCCACAATGGCAGCTACCAGGCATGGCCCCTGGAGCTCATACATCAACCACAGGAATGAACCTATAAGTGGGGCTAGGCCCTAGGCTCTCAAACCTGAACCCCAGGGACAACTTTCCCAGCAAGGTGTCACCTGCTAAACCTCTCCAGAAAGCATCGGCGACAGGGACAGAGATGAACATATTCAAATACCCATGACAATGGCGGACGCCTCTCTTTCAGTCCACTACAAGTAACAAGCCTGTGTGTGTGAGAGAGAGAAAGAGAGACTACATTTCCCATCACTTCTAACATTCATGTTCCTCATTTCAATATTTATTGACTGTGTCCCTCGAGTCACGTTCACAAGTGAGCAGCGAACCTACTCCATCCTCCTCCTCCTCCTGCAGCTGACAGACTGAGGATAGCCACAGATAATCAGGCACATCTTAGTTTCCTCAGAGTGGCTGAGGGAAATAAGCAGGAGCAAGGGAAGACCTCCTTTGGGCCCCTAAGTGGAGATGCAGGTAAGTTTTGAGGCAGGCTGTGGAGAGGAAAGAGAATTAGAAATCAGAAAGCAGGCGGCATGCTGAGCAGGCTGTACTTCGTGAACTTGGTCACTCTTAGAGCTTCTGCCCCACTCACAGGGACTCATATTTCCATTTCTTTCTATCCATATTTGTCAATTGCAGCAAGAGGCCCAAGGCAGGTTACTTGTGAAGAAAAGACATTGTAAGTTTAGCTTATAGTATTGTACACCAAAAGTCTAAAGATAGTGAAGGCCCCACGACAAATGGCCGATTACCCCTGAAGAGATCGCTTCTTCAAACAGGACAGGCTACAGTGAATGGTGTCTCACTCTTCCATAATGCGCTTTCCACAACAACATTGATCACTTCCAAGACCAAGGTACACAGTGACCTAATGAACTGTTGCCCATATAGGCATACTGGGGAGGAAATTCCCAACACAGTGACACGTGTAGCCCAATCAAATGAAACCCAAACTACAGTACCATCCATTAGGCACTCTCCACCCAGCAATCCACCCAGTCATCCAGGAATTCATCCATCCTATCCATTCGTCCATCGTCCATTCCAAACCATGCATACCATCCTTCCACCTACCTTTCTTCTAACTTGTCCACTGTTCTGGATGACCATCTCCCTAACCTCTACGTACTCACTGAGGCCCTCTGTACAGCCCAGCTGGCCTGTTCTGATCCCCAGGCTCCAATTCCTTCTCAGTAGCCTCAACCGTGGCTGGAGAGAGTGAAGGGTTTCAAATCTATAGACTGTAGATTGCTTGCTCAGGTCTCTCCAAAGGCAGGATGAGGGGCCTACAGCAGCTTACACAGGGACACTTTATCCAGAGTAGTAGACCATCGTCTCCCTTTCTCATGTGGATTTTTCCCGCTTCTTCTTCAATGCCTTCTGTCCAAGCCTTAGTCTCAGTCATGAGTGGAGTTGTAGGATCACTCAGTCATGAGATAGGTGAAAGGGCCCCAGATCCTACATTTGAAAAATATTTGGGGCTGGAGGGCTGGCTCCAGTTTAGAGCAGTTGCTGCTCTCACAGAAATCCCTGCTTCAGTTCCCAGAAGACACAGAGCGGCTCACACTATGTTTAACTCCAGTTCGGGAGGGTCTGACTTCCCCTGGAGGCTTTCCCAGGCACTACCTACCCATAGTTCACCTGCGAGCTGACAGGAACTCTCAAGCACATTAGGTAAAGAGATACATCCCTTTTAAAACTGTGTGTGCGTGTGTCCACATGGGAGTGTGTACATCCTTAGCAGCTAGAATCATCATCTGGAGTTATGGGAGTGTGTTCATTGTCCGATGTGAACGATGAAAACAGAAGTTGGGTAAGAGCAGTATCTGCCCTAAACTACTGAGCCCTCTCTCCAGCACCCAGGTAACAGGAGCCCTCTTTTTGGTTCATTCTTTACAATAATTTTGTCTTTGAATGCAGATGCAATGGCTGCAGCCAAAACATCTATTCTGGACAAGACCTAGAGGCCAAGATGGAAAGAGCTTGAACCCCAGATCATGAAAAATGAAAAAGCTCTGTGCTGTATTTTAGGAGCTTTCCAGTAATTCATGCCAGAAGTTCCAAGTTTTGATGAAGGCACAGCTCTACCCTCAAAGTCTTGAAGTGGAAAGGCCAGTGGCTCCTCACTGTCCTCAAGAGTGGCATCCAGATGTGAAAGAGAAAGCTGTGACTCTCCTGTTTCTGCTCCCTCTCCCTGGCATTCTGGTAACCTGCCTGCGTGCAGCAGTTGAACCTGACCCTACCTGGGATTTTCTACAATTATTTTTCTTGGTAAGAACAGAGAAACTCTGTCTCAAAAAAACAAAAACAAACAACAACAAAGTGTCATTTGTTGCTGGGTGGTGATGAGACATGCCTTTAAACCCAGGAGTAATTTAATCTCAGATCTCAGGAGAAAAAGGCAGGCACATCTCTGTGAGTTCAAGGCCAGCCTGGGTCTACAGAGTTAGTTCCAGGATAGCCAGGAGAAACCTGGTCTTGAAACACACACACACACACACACACACACACACACACACACACACAATCCCCATTTGCCCACCACACAACACCTGTTAAATGCTACCTGATGCATGAAGGTAGACACGGGGCCAAAGCAGGACAGTCAGGAGTCAGAGAATGTGTCTGGATTTTTTTCAGTTCTCGCAGAATAATTCTGTCAGGGGTTCCAAACGACATATGTCCCTTTCTGGATCTTAATTCCTCTCTCCAGAGCCTCACAGGGACCAAAGTCAGCCTACCTCCGCTCTTCAAGCCTCGAGGAAATGACAAGGAGACACGGACTAATACACTCAAGAACAACTCCTGCCTGTGCGCCTAGTCCCCACAGATGCAGAAAGGGGCACATTCCAGTGGAACAAGTCTTTCTGCAGCTGAGAAATCCAAGGGCCCAGAACTGCTGACCTCTAAGGGCAGAGTAGGAGCATGCTAGCTCTGGCCTTCATGCCAATGGGTTTCATAGAAACAAAGACCCCTCCTGATCTAACCGGGAACCCTGAGCTGCCCCCTCTGTCTCTCATGCCCTTGTTTTCCTGTCTGCTTTCCCTCCCTCTTTTATTGCCGTCCTCCGACTCACTGTCTGCTGTGTCTTGTTGTCTGTCCTTTTGGAGCTAAGCCACAGTGTCCTGCACCTTGTGCTGTAGCACTAGAACTTTTCCCTCTGGAATCACAGGTTCCCGTTGAGCTCAGTCCTTAGGTAACTCAGCTAGAGTGTCTCCCATACCACAACACACGAGGTAGGTGTCAGAAAGTGTCACCTACTGTTGCGACCCGCGTAACCGTCTCGCCAGCAAGAACGCACACGGACAAAACAGGATCCTTCTGCAGCAGGCTTTATTATCACGAAATGAAAAGGAGGAAGACCCCAGGCCCCAAAGTGGTGCTGCTTAAATAAGCCCTGATCGCACTTAAGTGACGTGGAGTGACGTGTCATACCCTGATTGGCTGCTTATTCATTACCCCGTCTGACGGCCCGGGGTGGGGCAGTGGCTTGGCGCGCTTTTGCAACTCACACATGTGCTCTTAGAGGTTGTTACCAGTACAGAGACCGGCACCATCTTGTAATGGCGTCTGAACCTCGGCTCTCCACATCTCCCCTTTTGTTTTAATAAACAGCAAGTCCTCTTAGCCAAGTTAGTGCAATGCCATCCTATAAACATTACCAATGTCTGAGCCTGGTGGAAGGCAATGCTCGGCCGTTACCCGTCATTGGAACAGCCTCCTCATGGCGAGGCTGTCCTGTCTTAGGTGGGCGGAGACTCATTTGCACTCTTCCATCACTGACTTTCCAGACTATTTGGTTTACAATGAAAATTAAGTTTACACCCATTCCCCGTGCAATGGAAATAAATCCCAGGGAGTGCAAGGGCTGTAAACCCAATATACTTTGGCTCTGCAACTGCAAAGGCAGAGGCAACATTGCTGTTTATCATTCTTTTAACATGGAAAGCCAAACCTGGGGAGACGAGCCTTGCTCCAGGGAATGCTAGTGCTTGTGCAATCACCACCTTGTCACGTTTTTGTTGGGTTTTGAGTTTGCAGAACAACCAGAGTAAAAACACTAAGCCACAACATAATGCTGCACCAAACATTCCCACGCCCACCCATGCTTTAAAATAAGAAAAGGTGGAAGAAACCCAGTATAATAAGCCATCTGTGAGCAATCTTCGGGAATGCAGACTAGGAACCCGATTTTGGAGGATCCAAGCGAGAACTGGAATTAGCTGCAGGTGTATTGGTTGGAAGATCGTCTTCAGCTGCCGCGAGCTTTCGTGTGAGGCGCTCCGGTACCCAGAATGGATTGTTTTCTTTCTGTGGAAAAACACAAACAGCTCCCCTGGATCTTATTAAAATAGGATCCGGGCCTTTCCATTGACCAGTCAAGACATCCTTCCATTTGACCATTTCTTTAGGCCTATTGGGCTCTAACCTTGGCGATCAGCCGCCGAGTGGCCCTGACTGTCCAAATTTAAAAAATTGGGAGTAAAGAGTGCCAAGGAAACAGTCACTCGTGGCACTGAGGGCAGAGCCTCCTCGACTCCCCCTTTTTGTTTTAATACATAGGACTTTAGAGTGCGATGAGCATGTTCAATAATACCTTGTCCCTGGGGGTTAATAACTATGGGAGGCCTGTAAAATGGGTCACCCCCATTTGATGACAGAACTGCCCAAATTTTTGAGAGGTGTAAGCTGGCCCATTGTCGGTTTTGAGAATTTTGGGCTTCCCCCAGGCACTCCATGCCTCCAAGCAATGCTGAATGACATGGGCTGTCTTTTCTCCAGTCAGTGGAGAAGCAGACATAACTCCAGAACAAGTATCAATGGAAACATGTAAATATTGCAGTTTGCCAAAAGATGAAATGTGAGTAACATCCATTTGCCACATCTGTAGCGGACGGATTCCTCTGGGATTAATCCCAACATGAGGCACAGGTAAAAACTGACAACAATTTTGACATTGGGTAACAATATCTCTAGCTTCCTTTCTAGTTATGTTAAATCGATGACGCAATGTCTCAGCTGTAACATGAAATTTTTTATGAAACTCCTTAGCCAATTCTAAATTTTAAAGGAGGGCAAATGTAATCATCTTTGTGGCTCGATCTGCCAGGTCATTTCCATGGGACATAGGCCCAGGCAGACCGGAATGAGCCCTAATATGCGTAATAAAAACAGGGGATCTTCTGTTAATTAAGGCAAACTGAATCCTTTGAAAATTTTTTGCTAGCTTGCTAGATGCTTTAATCAGTCCAGCAGCCTCTAAGATTTTGGTTGCATTTACCACATAACTTGAATCAGAAATAATATTTAAGGGACCTGGAAATTTTTCCAAAACTTCCAGCACTACTAAACATTTCACAATTTGAGGCGAGGTCTCATGATATTGTTTAGAAATAACTTTATCATTAACCACATAAGCTCCCACTCCTGTTTTTGACCCATCTGTATAGACTACCAGTCCATCCCGAAGTGGTTTCTGAGACGTTACATGCGGGAAGACTACCTCCTGAGTTAAAGCAAATTGCAAAACAGGGTGTCGGGGGTAATGATTATCAATCAAACCACTAAAGGAGGTAACTAGCACCGCCCAAGTATCAGAGGTAGCTGTCAATACCTGAATCTGGTGAGCTGTATAAGGCACAATTAAGAGCTTTGGCTCCTTCCCAAAGTATGTAATGGCCGCTTTGAACCCACGAAGTGCAAGTTGAGCAACTGCATCTGGATACCATTTAATAATTTTTGTAGGAGAAACATTGGGATGAACCCACAATAAGGGTCCATCTTGCCATAATACAGCAGTTGGTAAATGTTTAGTTTTAATGACCCACAGGTCAAAGGTTTTAGTTTCATCTATACGTTTTAACTGGGAATCTTGTAAGGCATCTTCTACCACTTGCAGGGCGCGGCTTGCAGCCGGTGTTAAGGCTCTGGGTGAAGAAATATGAGCATCCCCTTCCAGAATATCAAACAGGGGCTTTAGTTCAGCAGAAGGAATCTTTAAAAAGGGCCTAAGCCAATTTATATCACCTAATAATTTTTGAAAATCATTTAAGGTATGCAAATGGTCCCTGCGAATTTCTATTTTTTGGGGAACTATTTTGTCCGGGGAAACGACCGTCCCCAAAAAGGAACCTACTTCTGAAATCTGGACCTTTTTAGTGGCAATATGCAGTCCCCATTGTTGCAGGGCTTTTTGCAACAAAGGATACGCATCTTGCAAGATGGCTAACTCCTCATGGCACAAGAGATATCATCCATATAGTGAATCAACAGCAAGGAGGGAAATTGTTCCCTAACTGGTTCAAGAGCCATTTGTACATACAATTGACACATGGTGGGGCTATTAGCCATGCCTTGAGGTAAAACCCTCCACTGATATCTTTTATCCGGTTCATGGGATTAACAGAGGGTAAGGTAAAGGCAAATCTTTGTCTGTCTTGTGGGCACAATGGAATGGAGAAAAAACAATCCTTGATGTCTATTATTATAATTTTCCATTGCTTAGGTAGGGCTGAAAGCAGAGGCAAGCCTCGTTGCACTGTTCCAAATAATCGCATCTGTGCATTAATAGCCCTCAAATCATGGAGAAGTCTCCATTTTCCTGATTTCTTTTTTATAACAAAAATGGGTGTATTCCATGGAGAGGTAGAGGGCTCCAAATGACCAAGTTGTACTTGCTCTTTAATTAATCTAGTGGCAGCCTCTAACTTTTTAGAGGAAAGG
>REGO01000335.1:1948341-1961591 GCA_010120015.1 Rhombomys opimus
GACCTTGTCCTGTTAGTAGCTCAAAGGTCCAGTGTCGTTGATTGTCTTCTGCACTAGCATTAGCCCTAGCTTGGGATTGACAGGCATCATGCCATAAAGCTTTCCATTCCAAATACAGTCCCATGTTGGGGAGGGCAGCTTTCACTACAGTCTGCCAATCATTTGGGGTCATTGCTGCAGAGCCTATCCTCTCAAGCTGCATAATTGTAAAATTAGCATCCATCCCGTACTTATTAACTGACTCTGCCAGTTCCTTGACCAGCGGGTAATCTATAGGCACGTGGACACGGCCTCCCTCCGCATCTTTAAATACTGGAAAAGTCTGAAAAATTTTGTGTCTATCTTTTGCTGACAAGAAGGAATCAGGACAGTGCCTAACGGTGTAGGGTGGAGAAGTACTAGGTACAACGGGAGCGGCCGGCTGAGAAAGTGTGCACTTCCTGTTCCTTATACCACTCTGCTTCCTATACAACAGTAATGGCCGCCCATCCGGGTGGTATCGTTCTCCCTCATAGCGGGCTGCTTCCTCCTCTAAGTCTGACTCCTCCGACTCAGAATTGTCAATTTCTAAAGCCTCTACTTTTTTTATCGGATAGAGAGGCTCCTTTTTAAATTTTTCCTTTTCTCCTCTGCGTTTCTCTCCCAGGGCGTTCTTTCCCTTATCTTTCGCTTCTGCGGCTTTAACGCCCACAGAAGGGCCTTTTTTCTTAGAGACGTCTCTATTTTTGCCCATTGGGGCCCCTAATCTTTTACCATGTTCTGTTTCTGACATGCTGTCCTGTAACTCCTCCAACACTCCCCGACCAGCCTTAATAACCAAAAGAAAAAGGACAAAGGCTACAATCGCAACAGGGAAGGCAATAAGCGCTCCAGGTGGCTGGGGTGAAAGATGAGATAAGTCAAGGCCAAACATCCCTCTCAAAGCTCACCCAAATGCTGCAGTTCTGAATCCGCCCCGTGAACGAGAGGTCTCCTCGGCACCCGGCGATGGCAGGCTCCCGGCGTCCCGGGTTTTCGGCACCAGATGTTGCAACCCGCGTAACCGTCTCGCCAGCAAGAACGCACACGGACAAAACAGGATCCTTCTGCAGCAGGCTTTATTATCACGCAATGAAAAGGAGGAAGACCCCAGGCCCCAAAGTGGTGCTGCTTAAATAAGCCCTGATCGCACTTAAGTGACGTGGAGTGACGTGTCATACCCTGATTGGCTGCTTACTCATTACCTGTCTGACGGCCCGGGGTGGGGCAGTGGCTTGGCGCGCTTTTGCAACTCGCACATGTGCTCTTAGAGGTTGTTACCAGTACAGAGACTGGATGCCGGCGCCATCTTGTAATGGCATCTGAACCTCAGCTCTCCACAACCTACTGTGACACCTCTGGGCCTGCACCTCGCTGGACCTGCCTTCTTGCCCGTTGGGCCTGAGCCTCACCGGGCCTGTGATTCAGCTGCAAGACAACCAAGCACGGCTTTTGCGGGTGGACAGGGTGGCCAAGCATGACAGCAGAGATTGGCCAGCCTTGCCCAACTGCAGGTCTTCTCTCCGTCTAGCCCTTTCTCTCCTAACCCATAGGGTCATCACTGAAGCCAGGAGTTAGCTGTCTTGTAGGCCTAGATAATGGGATTAAGGAGGGTTGTCAGAAGAGGTTGCCTTTGTGCCCCAGGTTCAGTGTTCAGCCCCAGAAGAGACCCTGTAAGCCTTCCTTACTTTCCTACAGTCCATCACTACCTCATCAGCTCCGATAACATATGAGATTGCCAGAGGCACAATGAGAAGAGACAGGTTCTTTTCCCGATTTGGGTAAAACTACAAATAAATCCATTTCCCTTAACTAATTTCTCTTTCCTAATCTCTTTTGGAATACAGCAAAGCTAAGTCAGTGGGGGCGGACCTAAACACAACATAAAAGTTCTGTCGAGAAAAGAAAGTGCCAGGGCTGGGGGAGGCAGCAGCAGGGAACTGAGGGGAAAGGCAGCTCAGACTGGCGACTCCTGGCACTTGGGCTCTCACCTCTCCATTTCTGGTCTGGGGCACAGGGATCTGTGACTTCTGTACTGACGGCACAAGAATGGCGAGTAATTAGTTTTCTCTTTCCTCTCCTACTGGTGTAGCCCTGTACACAAACACACACACACACACACACACACACACACACAGAGAGAGAGAAAGAGAGACAGAGAGACAGAGAGACAGAGAGAGAGAGAGAGAGAGAGAGAGAGAGAGAGAGAGAGAGGAGAGAGAGAAAGAGGGAGGATTCCCAGAGTCAGGGTTTCTGATATAAACTCACGTTTACCATTTAAACTCATTGGTTTTCATTTGTTCAAAACTGCAAATACACACAATTATTAGCAAGCTTGGCCAAGATTTTCATCGCAAGTATATTCTATCCTCTGTATTTTCAGCCTAGTGTTTTCATCACAGTTTAAAATAATCATTGCCATCATCATTACTGCAGTGTCAGTGCCAGGATACCACGGTGAAGAAAAGCATCCCTGTAAAGTATACTTGAATTCTGCGTATAGGAATCCACAGAAGATATATATGTATGTGTGTATGTGTTTTGTTTTCTTTTGTGTTTCTAGACAGGGTTTCTCTGTGCAGCCTTGGCTGTCCTGGACTTTGTAGACGAGGCTGGGTCTCAAAACTAAAAAGCGATCTCTCCGAGTGCTGGGATTAAAGCATGAACCATCACGCGCGGCTAAGCTTCAAATTTTAAATATTTAAAGTGACAATGGAGTCGAAGCACTAAAATATTAACAAATGTAATCACAAAACTTTTCAAAGTTCTATTTTGAATTACTAAATAAATAAATAAATAAATAAATAAATAAATAGAGTAGCATTCCTATGAAGAGATATACAAAAAATTCAGGAGCAACGACCAATCAATACACATTTGCCTATCTATTTCCTGTCTCTCTAGCAAACTCCTAAAAATTTTTGCTACTCAAGAATGAAAACATGCTGTCCTACCTATTAGCTATTTGATGCCTAAGTTTCTGTCTGTTTAAAATACATAGGAAAATGTACACAATGACCTGAGATGTTTAAGTTTCAACATGCTCAGGCTGATCATTTAACATCTCTCGGGAATGAGGGCGTGAGATCGGGACAGAGAGCATTTTGAATGTTTGCTTAAATCATCACATTCATAAATACTGCTTTATTGCTTAGAGTTTCTCCTCACATTGCAGAAGAGAAAAAAAATACAGCAAAATGAAACATAAAGCTAATTCTAAGAGACTGATCTCTGTTTTAGATGATGGAAAATTCTAACCCTGTGAAATTAATGGCAGTTAGGCAGAATGGCGCCTGCATTCTAACAAACAGTTATGCCAGCAGTGAGGGTCAGTAAGAACTGCCTTCAGCTAGAGGTCAGCTGGGCTTGTTTGGGACGCTACCTGAAAAATATGTAATCACACATATCATTTTTAAAGGGGGGCAAAACGCTATAAGGCAAATAAAAGACCAGTAGCAAGATGAACCTATCATTTTCATTGCAGGAACTTCATGGAGAGGTCTGTCTACAGGACAAATGCGCCTACTTTGCTCTATGTAGGTCAGATATGCCAATTGGCACATTAAAAAAAAAAAAAAATCAAACCACCAGCATGGCCTGTACACACACAAGAAGCCAATTCTGCCTTAAGCTTGGTGGGGGGAGGGCGGGCTTCAACTCAGCATTATTTTAATTCTGGAGAGCATTCAGGCATTTCACAGAAATCAAGCATGCAGCGAACAAGAAACCACATTCCAATAACTACACCGCTTGAAAAAAGACGTGGCTTGAGACTTCCCTTAAAATTTTTACCTAAGAGCATTCCTGACTGAAATGGCGATGAAAACTAAGCTACCAACGGGTGGCTGAGCCACGCCGCCAACAACCTAACCTTAAATGTGAAGACGCTACACTACCTTTAACGCTTAAAACCGACCAAACGTTAAATAAACACAAGAAAACTATTTAGAGGGGTCACGCCGACTGCTGCATCAGCAAACCTTTAAAGCAAAAGGGCTGCCAGCAAGGGTCTTCAGGGCCTGTGTGCTTCCAATGGAAAAAGTGAATTTTAAAAATCATAGGAAACCTAAGTTACTACAAAAGAATGAAATTCTGGACAGCTTCGGACACGGCGTGTTTGGCCCTGGGAAAGATGCCGGCGCTGGGGTGTAGCTGCTGCATCAATGCGCTGTGGCCATCCTTGTGCGCCCTTGGCCATTGCCTTCTCCGAGCTTTCCCGGTCAGGCGCGGAATTGGCGGGCTCGAGAATTGTAAAAAACAAAAAGGAAGTTGAAGAGGGAAGGGTGGAGGAGGAGGGTCTCTGCAGCGGCTACACTAAACGACGTGGCGACGAATACCGCGGGACCCGAAAACGTCACCTGCCAACTGTCCAATCAAGGTGAGGGTTGTACAAAACCATGGAAGCATTGGCTCGGGGGACACGCTGAAGGTCAGCCAATGAGTTTAATCTCTTTCGCGCCTTGCGCAGAGTGCACGGTGTGGAAGCCTGCCTTCACCATTGAGAAGGATCACATTACCAAAAGGACAATGGTTACACCAGGGGGAAAAAAAAAAATTACTCGCGCGCGCAAGAGACAAAACTAGCCTGTTCTTGGTGAGCCTTGCTCCAGTAACCGTCAGCTGACTAGGAAGGGATTACGTTGTCTGCCCTAAGTGCAGAGTGAACCTAGGCAAGGTTTCTCAAGCGGCTAACGCATTAAAATGTTAGGTCAGTGTACAGCTGCTTTCACGGAGCTCTCTGGGTGGCTCTGAAAAGAGCCTTTGGGGCTTTGTTACTGGCAGAAGCGCATCTACTTCTTTTTGGAAACAGCCTTCTTCGCCTTGGCAGCCTTGGGCTTGGCCGTCTTCGGCTTGGAAACCTTAGGCTTGGCCGCCTTTGGCTTCACTGCCTTGGGCTTCGCCGGGCTCTTGGCTGCCTTCTTTGGCTTGGCTGCAGCCTTGGTCTTCTTAGGGCTCTTGGCCACTTTCTTCACTCCAGCCGCCGCAGGCTTCTTTGCTTTCTTCGGAGTCTTCTTCACCGCCTTCTTCGCACCGGCAGCCTTCTTAGGTTTTTTCGGGGTGGCACCCGCGGGCTTCTTGGCCTTGGCCGCGCCCGCCTTCTTGGCTTTGGGCTTGGCCTCGCCGGAAGCCGCCTTCTTGTTGAGCTTGAAGGAGCCGGAGGCGCCGGTGCCCTTGGTCTGCACCAGGGTGCCCTTGCTCACCAGGCTCTTGAGCCCGAGCTTGATGCGGCTGTTGTTCTTCTCCACGTCGTAGCCGGCGGCCGCCAGCGCCTTCTTGAGCGCGGCCAGGGACACGCCGCTGCGCTCCTTGGAGGCGGCCACGGCCTTGGTGATGAGCTCGGACACCGGGGGGCCGGACGCCTTGCGCTTCCCGGCGCCGGCCTTTTTCGTCGTCTTCTTCTTGGCGGGAGACTTCTCCACCGGTGCCGGAGCAGCAGTCTCGGCAGGAGCAGTTTCAGACATGTTGAGACTAAAAGCTTCTAAAGCTAAGAAGAAACTCTAAACCGAGGAGCAAATTTTGCAGTGCTCCTTTGCTCCGATTCCGGGCTTATATAAGCCGGCGCCGGGCTGTGATTGGTGGAGCGTCCAGTCCACCGCCCTCCGGCCGCCCCGCGATTCAAGGTTTCAATCCCAAATTGTGTTTCTTAGCTCCCAAATTTTTAATTACTGCTGGAAATAATAGCACACAAATTAGCAGTTTGAAGTTCCAAAAGAGAACAGCCTTCGGTCTCACATACTTGCGTGTGCTTTTCTGAATCACACGCAACTAACCAAAGATATTTTGTAAAAATCCCTCCAGTGTCTACTAAGAATACACCAAGCATGGGGTATCCTGACAATTACTTGCATGATTCCATGAACTTATTCGACGTATGTAAGGAATATTACTTAAAAGAATCTGTACACACTTCCCACCTTTAATATTTTCAAGAGTAAACGTAGTAGTTTTTTTGTTTGGGCACAAACTTCCTTTGTGACTATAGCAAATAACACAGGTACAGGGTCCCTGCCTGGTTGGCTACAGAATGAAATTGACTAGACATTTCTCTTCAAATATCGTTCTGGGTCCTAGTGTTTCCCACTTACTGATACCTTTAATGGAGAATGCGTTTTGTTTTGTTTTGTTTTCCATTGCGAAGGCGACTTTGAAGTGGGAAGACTATCAATCTATGTATGTGCTGGGTAGGGAGCACTCCCAGCTTGGCGTACAGAAGGGAGGAAGGACACTGTACCCTATGGAGTCTAACATACGCTGGAGGGTTTTTCCACGTCTCCCATCCCCGCCGCCCAGGTGATGGAAAGGATCATCAATACCAAGGAAGATGCGGGAATGGAGCAGAGCTATAACCATCTGAGACAGGAATCCGCTGCTCTAAACATGGCGTATGTTTAAGGCTCCAGTGAACAAGTCCTGGAGCTTAGAGGCTGAGGAGGGATACTGAGAACATGAGAGAGGGGATGTTTTAGATGAAGGTACTACCAGCAACAAAAGGATGAGAAGTAGATATGAAATTAGGAAGAATCTAGGTGTCGTATTTAGGAGTTCTAGAGATGGATTAGCACTTAAGACCACTTGCTGCTCTTGGTAGAAGATCTGGGTTTGGCTCCCAGCAACCATGTAGCAGCTTGCAACTGTAGCGGCAGTTAGAGAGGATCTCCCGCCTTCTAGATTCACCTGGTATCAGGCATTTCAGTGGTGTACACACACACACAAACACACATACACACACATACACACACAGACATGTACATATATGTTAGCAAAAGCTCATACACATAAAGATTTTAAAAGTAACAGAAATATTTAAAAAGAAATCACGAACCTCAGACACCAACCACCTTAAGTCTAGGTCAAAATAAATGCGATATGGGTCTGATTGACAGGCTTTCATCATTTCCTAGGCATACCTGAAGACAAAATACTAAAAATAGTTTACTTTAGAATAATTATAAAACTTCCATAAAATTATCCAGGGAAAGCCTACAGCATCTCCAATGAGATGGCCACTGAGATTTTCAAACATTGAGCAAACAACAGGCATGCTCTTAAGCAAATAGTCAGTAAATTTACTGTTGACCTAATACGTGGGTAGTTCTTGCATATTTAGAAGCAAGCAGATCACTACCTTAGAATACTGACCAAGGGCCATCACAAACGTAGGTTCAAACATTTTGAGAAGACGGGTGGTGATGGTGCATGCCTTTAATCCAGTCACTTGGGAGACAGAGGCAGGCAGATCTTTGTGAGTTCAAGGACAGCCTTATCTATAGATCCAGGACAGCCAGAACTACACAGAGAAACCTTGTCTTGAAAAACATACAAGAAAAACATTTTTTTGAGAAAGATAAAAAGTAAAGGATATGCTAGAAAGAAAAAAAAAGTAAAAGTAAAGGATGCTGAAGAGGTATTTGTATTTGTCACAGATGATCTGCATAGCAAATTGTATGACCCTCGAGCTAGTAACTTTTTTGACTTTACAGAATACTGTTAAAAGAAAGTCAGAGTATGATTCAAGAAGATAAAGGGAATGGGGCACAAAACGACCAGACCTACATAGCAAATTGCTAATTTTACCTTACAATATAGCATTAAACGAGAAAAACGTAAAAAGGATATATTTGACTCAAAAAGGTTAGGCTTTACTTGTCCTTAAACACCCTAATTAAAGACAACCTTGGCATTTAAGAGGGTAACCTCTTAAATATATATAAATATAATATATATAAATATAAATATATAGTAACCTCCAAAAGAGGTTACTGTATAGTGAACCCTTGCCTCTACCCACCCACCAGAAAACCCTTACCCTAGGCAAGGAGCATGCAGTACTCAGCAAGTTCCGGGAAAATTAGGGGACACTGCTATCATAGCATTGAGGATGGACATTGTACATCTGAGAGGCTAATACACGCTGGAGGATTTGGCAGTTTTAGAAACCAGACAAAAACCAAGGGGACAGAAATTATCATAAATTACCAAAAATGCAGAAATCGAGGACAGCTCTATTTATGCAATGTCTGCTACTGGTGACATCTTAAATGCTCCAAAGAACAACCTCTAAAACTTAGATGTTGAAGAGTGAGCAAGAAACATGGTAGGGAACAATATATGGCGTTACCAAAACATGGGAGGTATGAAACTACAATTTAGGTGGCCAACTTAAAATGTGAACTCTCAAAGTCAACAGCTCTTTTTGGGGAAAAAATGTGGGGCTCTGAAAAGAGCCTTTTGAAGGAATGAACGGATGGGAAATTACGCCCTCTCCCCGCGGATGCGGCGGGCCAGCTGGATGTCCTTGGGCATGATGGTGACCCTCTTGGCGTGGATGGCACACAGGTTGGTGTCCTCGAACAGGCCCACCAGGTAGGCCTCGCTCGCCTCCTGCAGAGCCATGACGGCCGAGCTCTGGAAGCGCAGGTCGGTCTTGAAGTCCTGCGCGATCTCGCGCACCAGGCGCTGGAACGGCAGCTTGCGGATCAGCAGCTCCGTGGACTTCTGGTAGCGCCGGATCTCGCGCAGCGCCACGGTGCCGGGCCGGTAGCGGTGCGGCTTCTTCACGCCGCCCGTGGCCGGCGCGCTCTTGCGGGCAGCCTTGGTGGCCAGCTGCTTGCGCGGGGCCTTGCCGCCGGTGGACTTGCGGGCCGTCTGCTTCGTGCGAGCCATTGTTGCTTGAGCAAAGCGTGTAACTAGTGTCTCACCGGCTAAAAGCTAAGTATATATAACGCGCCTCCCTTCCGGATTGGACAGTAAACTCCTGACATCATAGTTCCAGACAGGAGATTGGTCTGCTTTTAAACCTAGTGATGAAAGGGTCGCCCCCCTTTGTTTTAAATATGCAAGTTTCTTTCTTTTTTTTTTTTTTTTTTTACGTAAAATTTACTCTCGATTCTCCTAGGAATTAACATTCCAAGAAAAATCAAAGGATCTTTGAATTGTTAATTTAAGGAAGGCAAAAATATAATGAAAAGAAAAAAAAAACTCTCAAAGGAAAGTTGAGAAGAAATTATGTATTCCTGGAGTGATCCGCGCTTCTCACGCTTGAGCGCACCTAAGACTGGCTGCGGAGGTTCCATCACGGGACACTTCTTTAGAAACTGCAGTCCCTACTTCCCCCTCTCTCAACGGTTGAGATTTTTGGCGCGAAACGTTTCAAGATGGGTGAACGGACAACTTCCTGGCTCTACAACCCCAGAAGGCACTGAGCTGTGGCCACCGAGCTACAGTAACGTTAAAAGGGACCCGGGCTGGTGTTTGGCATCCATCTGCAAGCTACAAAGTTGCAGCATGCCAGGTTCCCAGGCGACGCCGGGCAGTCTACACAGAGAAACGTGCAGAGCTCTAGGAGGCCGAGGCAGCCTCCGCAGTAGCTCAACCAGGGCTGCCTCTCATGATGCCCGGCCAGACAGCAGATGGCAGGCACGGTGGGTGGCATTCCGTGTGTTGCCCTGGCCCTTTCCTCCCTCCCCTTCCCCCCCCCCCCAAAAAAAATACATTTAGGGTCAGACTGTAGGAATGTTGTTTTCTGAACAATTTTGACCTGATCTGCCAGAGAACCTTATCAGGATTTTCAGGGGTTGGGAGGAGGCCTACTTGAAAATAGCTCCATCCACCTCACACTGGGAGCTGGCTGCCGCGACTGGGCCGTCCCTGCCTGTAAGGCAGGCTCCGACGCTGCCTTCGCTCACAGTCTTTGCGGCTGGCTGACAGGTATGCCTCGGCTTCTGCAGAGGTCTGCCTGGCGTTTCTAACAAAGTCAGGTGTGCAAAGCGCTCTCCTTACGGACAAGGAGCTAAAAGAGCCTGAAAGATAGAAGGTTCCAGATGAAGCGGTGCAACGGAGGCCAAGGCTCTGTGTGCATTATGGGAAATGTTGAAACACAGAAATTGTGGTTCTGATTCTCTAATGAAAACTGAAAAAAAAAAAAATCTCTGCCTCTTCGTAAAGTTCAGTGCTGGGCTTCAAAATTAAACTGACAAAAGGCAGGTTTTAAAGGGAGATGGTTTATGAAATATACAGAGAAGTGCTATGCAGAAAGCCTAGGAAAATTGAAAAATGAAGCTTATCAGATCTTCTAAGGGTCAAGAAGGAGCTAATGTGTGGGAAGGTAATTAAATGTAGTAAACAGGAGAAGCTAGCCTAACAGTTGGCATCCTCCCTCCCTGACGGGCAATACTTTTTGGTGTGCCAGAGCTGAGCAACTTAACAGGAAATTTTTCCTGTATGAAGTGCTTTCAAAAGGGAACATTTTGACAAGTGTTTTCACTTTCCCTGCATTCACTGTTTCTTCTTTAATTCTTATATCCAAGTGACATATTTAGGGTCAATATTATGTCCATTGTATAATGTATTTTGAAATGTAGGTGGTTTGGTTGCCTTGACTATAGCTTATCCTGATCCTGTTAATATTCTTGATGAGACACAAAGTTACATAGCCTGGAAGGCCTCGAGAAAGAAATCCCGTCATTCTCCCATCTTTCTAGAGCCATCTTTTCTCCCATAGTTACTGAAGCCAGAATTCCTCTTCAGCAAAGTAGGAAGTACAAACTACAGTTTCATACCTCCAAAGCAGGCCAGAGTGGGAAATTCCTTTCTCTAAGACTCATTGCACACCGGTAAGACGGCTGCATGCTGGCCAAAAACCTGGACAGACTGGCCTTGCTGGAGTTCCGCCTTAACGCTGGAACCATTGGGTCAAACGGACAAGTTTCCAACACTGCACAACTAATTAAACCAAAAAAAAGGGGGTATCTTGCAATAGAGTTCAAGTATGAATCCTGCTGGGGATTTTGCTTGTTACTGTACTTCGTTGTCAGAATACCCCAAGTGGGCTGGAAGCTAGCTCTGTGCTGCGCCATCAGTATCACTGCTGGGAAAGGGTACATACTGTTCTGACCTGCATGTACATTCCTACTGTTTGTGAATCTTAACTGCCGGGATGCTTTTACCGTCCTAACCTACCTTCCAACACCAGATAGTGTAAACAGCCATTTAAGTGAAAAGGGTGGTGGCTCTGAAAAGAGCCTTTGGGGAACGTTTGACTAAGCAACTTATGCCCTCTCCCCGCGGATGCGGCGGGCCAGCTGGATGTCCTTGGGCATGATGGTGACCCTCTTGGCGTGGATGGCACACAGGTTGGTGTCCTCGAACAGGCCCACCAGGTAGGCCTCGCTGGCCTCCTGTAGAGCCATGACGGCCGAGCTTTGGAAGCGCAGGTCGGTCTTGAAGTCCTGCGCGATCTCGCGCACCAGGCGCTGGAACGGCAGCTTGCGGATCAGCAGCTCCGTGGACTTCTGGTAGCGCCTGATCTCGCGCAGCGCCACGGTGCCGGGCCGGTAGCGGTGCGGCTTCTTGACGCCGCCCGTGGCCGGCGCGCTCTTGCGGGCCGCCTTGGTGGCCAGCTGCTTGCGCGGGGCCTTGCCGCCGGTGGACTTGCGGGCCGTCTGCTTCGTGCGAGCCATTGCTACAGTTCAGCTTCCAAACTAAACTGCAGCAGAACGCCTCGCGACCAACATTTATACAGACGACCGGATCCTGATTGGTCAACATGGCTGCAGGAACAACATAATTGGCTGTTGAGCCCTTTTGTTTTCTGCAGGGGGAGGACGGTTTGTGTGGTTGCAGCAAGAGCGTGCAACTTCCCTTACTGAAAAGAAGTGGAAGTTTTCGTGGAGATTAGTGCAACTCTCATTTAAAGGATTTTCCTTAGGGCTCCCTTTTCTGTTTCAGACCATATGAAAAGATACGTATTAGGTAATAACTTCTAAAAACGGCTTTTACTGATTGGCACCTTGGACCTTAGATTTTGTGAACTTGAGTTCCAGAGCGAGAGAGGTGGGGAAAGGGAGTTCACCACCTAATTGTGATACCACCAAATGATTTGACCTCTGTAGCTGGTTTCGATGTTGGCGATTGGCGGTGTGGACTCATCAGTCCCGCACATAATCCGTATCCGAGTGAGGACTACATACTGCTTAGCTGTTTTCCAGTAAATGTCGACTTCTCCAGGGTTCTTAACATGAATTCGTCAAGTGTTGAAAGCACCATTTTTTTTTTTTTTTTTAATCAGGGTTTCTCTGTGTAGCCCTGGCTGTCCTGGAACTCGCTGTGTAGAAGCTGTCCTCACAGTGAGACCAGCCTGCCTTTGCCTCTGGAGTGATGGAATTGAGGGGGTGCAAGAAATTTGGCCCGATAGAGGAAATACAATGTAAAATGGCTACAGTGATTTGAGCCAAGGAACAAATCCAATGCACCACTTTTGAGTGTTCAGTTCTTCTGACGAACGGCTGAGTGTCTCTGAAAAGAGCCTTTGGGATTCCTAGGTTTGATTTGAACGATTTATTTCCACTTGACTTTACAGAGATTTTCGATTTTGAAGATTGTTTCAGCTTGTGTTCATTACTGTTCTAGTTCCAAGTCTTGAAATTTTGCTAATTTCCTCTACCTGCTTTTCCTGTATTACCTATTTGTTTTCTCTTTAAAGGCCTCTGCCTCTTTGGTTGCATTTTCCTTTACTTCTTCAAGGAGTTTACTAATGCCCTGTTTGAAAACCTTCATGGTCTTTACAAGATTGTATTTAAAGTCATCTTGTACTTCACCTGTGTCAGGATATCCAGGGCTCGTTGTGAAAGGATAGCTAGGCCCTAACGGTGCCACGAAGCGTTGGCCTTTAGCCATCTGGCTGTCCTTGAAGTACGATCTCGTACTCGTGCCTTCGGGAGACCTGAGGCCCTCCTGGCTTTATCCCAGGTGGATCAAAGCAGGAGATAAGCGACCAGGGCGCTCTTCTGCCTGGCTGTGAACCCAGGAAGGGATCCAGGAGGCCCAGACAAGCGAGAAAGAAGTAGCAAAGGTTGGGCTTTAAATACTCCTGGGGACTCCCACAGTCCTCCTCGGGACCCGAGGGCGGGGATGGGAGAGTGGCCTGCTTGCCCCAGATCAATGCTGGTTGTAACCCAGGCGGACAAGGGAAGCAGGGAATAGACAGAGGGCTGCAGGTTGAACGTGATAGGGAGATCCAGATCTACGAAACTAAAGTGGGAATAGTCAACATTCACTGCTTTCCCCACAATTAAGGCAAAACTAGCATTTAAGCAACGATCGGTAGGTGCTACAATACTACGTGGGAATGAGAACTTGTATTTTACCAAGAAAAGCAGCTACGAAAATAGGGTAAAGTGCCAGATCTTTAAAAGATGCTGTGGTGGCTCTGAAAAGAGCCGTTGTTTTTACAC
>REGO01000335.1:1986091-2000559 GCA_010120015.1 Rhombomys opimus
GCAGCTTTCCTGGGGCCTGGTAACACACGATTGTATTCATCTAAAAATGCCGGCAGGTCAATTTTGCTTTCGTGTGGTTTAGGATTTCTGTTGTTGTTTGCTGGCTCTGGATGCAGTAACTTTTGGGACTGCCTCGGAAGCCCTGGGAAGTTTATCACCGTCCACACTGCTGATCCTGCAGGATCCCGTAGAACCTAACTAGAGACCACTACTCTTCTTCATAATGATGTCGAGGAATGCAGTAAGTCAACAAGACAGTTTCTGCTCTGTTATCGCCAAATGAGTCCTTATCAAAAGGCCCATAACCACCGCATTCTGACCTCTAAGAATGTAAGAGAAGCTCATCAGACTCAGCCTTTGAAGTCGTTTTAGATTTCGTAGGTCATAACTGAGTGCAGGGGCACACATTCATAGCCAGCTGATGCGATATGTGTGGGAGTAGGTGACCCCACATCTGTGGCTTCTGTTTTCTTGACTTGGGTGTGGTGGATCCACCTGTAATGTCAGCTGCCTTCACAGCCGCTGGAGTGGAGAGAGTTACTGTGGAGAGTCCTTTCCAAGTTGGTGCCTCTTTGGCTTCCTGCCTGAGGCAGGCAGTATCACTGGACTGGAATAAGGGGAAACGTCTTGGATTTGGATGTCCACTGGGTCCCTTGGACGGTCCAGTGGAATAAATAGCCTTTATGGAGGACTGTGGTGACCAGTTTCATCTCCCTTATGGAGGACTGTGGTGAACAGTTTCATCTCATGACAGTCACGGATAAGCACCTGCCTCATCAGGCAAGAGAGTAGCCGAATTGGTGGTGGTAGGTTTCTCAAACTGGACTTACGGGTGGGGGCCTGGTTCTGGGTCACACAGTCATTAGACAGCCAGCATTCTGGTGCTTGAAGGAGGGGGGTCCTCAGCTGTGTAATGGGGGTGTGATAAGATCTTGACCAGGGGCTAACTTGTTTGCGTTTTTCCTTTTCACTACGTGAGCAGTGGCCACCACAGTTCTCAGATAGGTGGACCATCCTGTGGCTAATGGTTCCAATCATTTGGACGGGCACCTATGTCATAGGACAGTTCCTTGGCCCCAAAGTTTAGAATAAAATCCCTTTTGTCTTTTGTTTCATGGGCAAACAAAGGAAAATGTTTGGGACATATGGAAGGCCTAGGGCTTGAGCCAAAGTCAGAGCTGTTTTTAAATGCCTCAGATGTCTTTTGTTTAGTCTCAGTCTAGATTAGGGGCTTGCTGCTCCACTTTGTGCTGGTGTATAGACGCTTGCTATTGCCACAAACTCTGGTACCCAGTGGCAGCAATATCCAGCTGCATCTAGGAACTCTAGAGCCTGTCTCTTGGGCTTTGGAGTTGGGGTCTGAAAGATGGCATCAATCCTACTCTGAGACAAGCTCCTTTCGCCTCCCCCTCAGCTGTTAGCCAAGATAGGCAGCCTTCTACAAAACTGGGCCTTTTTAGCCGACATTCTGTAGCCCAAGGTCTGTAACTCTGGCAGCAGTCCCTCTGTGGCCCTTCTATAATCAATTTCCCAAGAAACCTCTGATGAAGGGCAGGAGGTCAGCATTTAGTGTCTTAAACCCTGGGGAAACCTGTTTCAGGTATGTTGCCCACCGTAACCTCCCACGTGGACTGTCCATTTAAAAACAAATATGGGTTGACTCACTTCTGCCTGTGGAAGGCTGACAAATGTCTTTTAGTTCCAAAACAATGGACACCTGGAGGAATCAGACTCGTGAGAACCAGAGGTCCCAGGTTTCTTCACGGGCAGGAGAAGCATAATCCAGGGTGAATGACAGGGCACCAGGATGCCTGTCTCTTTAAGCCAGGCAATAAGCAATTTCTCCTTGGTTTCAGAGTCATTGGGTAGTGTTTGATCTGGATGGGATGCATGGTGGGGAGAAGCAGAGGGAGGGGAGGGAGGTTAGCTGAACTGGTTAATTGAACAATTATAGGAGCTTGCTGTTGGGCCAGTTCTGGGGGCCAGGGAATTGGGGGTTGGTTTCTTCTGACAGAAGGTGAGACACCAAAATTTTGCTGGGCATCTGTAAGTCTAGCTGCATCTCATCATCAGAGAAGGTGACGGCAGCTTTCAGTTTATGCCAAAAGGGCTTGTTGCAATTGTTGAGATCCGTAAGCAGGCATCTCTATAGCCAGCCCCAAGGGACCTGACAAACTGGTTATTTGGCATCTGTGAGGCCACCTAGAAGACCACCCTCTGGCCACCAGAAACCACCTGTGCATGCTCTGGGTCACCTTATAAGAACTCGAAGCTCCTCCTCTTTCTTTCTCTCCTGCCTCGTCCAGAGATGGTCTCTGTGACCCTTCTCCCTTTCCTCGCCCCTTCCTTTTCCCTTCCCTCCCCTTCCCAATAAACCTCCCATGTGGAACCAGTCGCTTGGCATGATTTGTGAACCCACTGTGTAACTCTCATCCCGCACGATTTCTATCACTGGTGCATTGGCCGGGAATAGGTTCACTGCAGCAGGCACACTCCGTGAGGAGTGCCGGCACCCCACCGGGACTTCTGGAGACCTATTTTGTTCCAAATCCGCCTGTGACCCCCACTTTCCAACAACCAGATCACTACTGCCACATCCAACACTGCTAAATTGGTGAGTTCCCCCTACTGGTCAGCATAAACGTTTCTCTGGGTAAGGGAAGAGTGATTGTTGAGAGTCCGGCAACTTCCCACTGCCCTTTGAGGAGGAGGATCCCCAACCACGGTCTTTACTGGCTACAGCTGACCGTCTTTGCTGGACCTCCATCTCCATTAGGACCCCACTTTCTCTTGGGAGAACCGCCCCCTCTCTCGCTTGTTCAGGGAAGTCCTAGTGCTAGGCGGATGTGCTCTCGGGCATCTGCGCACTGGTCTCTGTCCAAAAGCTGACAAGCTATTGGATCAGGTAGGACCTCTCGTCTGAGTCACACCTTGCCTTTGGGGGGCCTCTGGAAGGTCACTGACTTCTCTGCCTCCCAATGGGGAACGCCCAGACATCCATTCCTCCAGCGTCCCCACTGGGGTGTCTTCTGGAGAGTTTTAAAACATTACACATGGAGCCTGAGTTAAAGGCCTCTAAGCTCATGCACCTCTCTAGTAAGACTTGGCCTACACATTTTTTAGGTAAGGGTTCAAATTGGCCAATTAAGGGCTCATTAAATCCCAATCTTTTAAAGGATCTTCTTAATTACTGCCAGCAATCTGGTAAATGGAAGGAGATACCCTATGTTCAAGCTTTCTCTCTTCTCCGTTCTAAACCTCTCTGCTCTTCCTTTCCTCCTGCCCAACTTCTTCTAGCTATAAAGTCTCAACCTCAGGAGTTCTCTACCTTTGACCCTGCAGATGAAACTCCAGCTTCTCCAAAATCCTCACAACCTCCATTGTCTTCTCCCTCCTTCCCTACTTCAGTTTCTTCCTCTCCAGCTTCTCCAAAATCCTCAACAACCTCCAGTGTCTTCTCCCTTCTCTCCTACCCCAGCTTCTTCCTCTTCAGCTTCTCCAGAATCCTCACAACCTCTGGCATCTTCCCCCTCCTCTTCTACCCCCCTCCTCTTTTCCTTCTGATTCTCCAAAATCCTCACCCCACTCCCTGGCAGTAAGCTGTCCTAGTCGCCTCACTCTGGCACCCACTTTCGCCTCACCAACAACTATTAGCCCCCCTGCTACCTGTTCTCGCTCTATAGCAGTCTGCTCCCTCTACTCAGCAGAAGCCAGCCTCAATTCTTCCCTTGAGGGAAGTAGCTGGTGTAGACGGCTTAATTAGGGTGCATGTTCCCTTCTCATTAACTGAACTTTCTCAAGTAGAAAAGAGATTAGGATCCCATACCTCTAATCCTTCTACCTGCATTAAAAAATTTCTTATCTCACTCAATTTTGTAGTCTCACCTTCCATGATATATATGTGATTCTTACCAATAACCTATTACACCTTAGGAACACAGATGAGTTTGGGAACAGGCTAGAACACATGCAGATGAGGTTCACCAAACAAATGCTTCACACCACTTGGGGCTGAGGCGCTTCCCGACCAGGATCCACAATGGAATTATAATACTCCAGAAGGCATGTTAGCCAGAGATCAGTTCACAACCTGCCTCCTGGCTGGTCTCTGCAAGGCGGCCCTTAAGCCAGTTAATTATGAAAAGCTCCAGGAGGTCATTCAGGACAGAAAAGAAAACATTCTCAATTCCTAGAGCGCCTTACAAAGGTCCTTTTTTTAACACACTAATCTAGACCCTGAAAGTACAGAGGGCAGACAACTCCTAATGACCTATTTTTTTTTCCCAAAGTTACCCCGACATCAGGACTAAGCTTAAATTATTGGAGAAGGGACCTCTGACTCCACAGGCAGAAGTCTTAGCGCTGGCCTTTAAGGAGAAATAAAAAAGCCCACAAGCAAAAATACCAAATGCTGGCCAAGGCCATCTGACTGGCCTCAGCCACTACCCAGGCTCCCTTGCCTTTTAAGGCATGAGAACCACAAGGTCCCTGTCTCAAATGTGGTCAAAAAAGTCATTGGGCCCAGGCTTGACCGACACGAGGACCACCAGTCCCCCTGCCTCAAATGTGGTCAGAAGGATCACTGGGTCTGGCCCGACTACTGCCATCACTAACAGTGAGCCACGGGTAATCATCATGGTATCAGGGCAGGCCATCTCCTTCCTTGTGGACACCGGAGCCACTTACTCAGTCCTAATAGAGTACTGGGGACCAACCTCTCCTTGTAGTCCCTCTATTGTTGGGGTAGAGGGACAACCATGCCAGCCTTGCCGGACTCCACCACTTAATTATATTTTCAGGGGTGTTCCCTTGACTCATTCCTTTTTAGTAATGCCAGCCTGTCCAGTTCCCCTAATGGGAAGGGACATTTAGCCAAAGTGGGAGCCCCTATTTCCTTTACTCCACCCATTCGTCTGACCCCAAGCTCACCAGCGTCCTTTCTCCTCCTCCTAGCTACCCTACCTACCAGCCTCTCAAGTGGACCCCCAAGTTTGGGATGTCCACAACCCCTCTGTGGCGAGACACCATTCCCCTGTAGTCATTCAGCTACAGGACCCCACCTGGTATATTGCCCAGGCTCAACACCGACTTCCTCTCAAGAGCCTCAGGGGACGTAAGCCTATTATCGCTGACCTTCTAAGAAAAAAACTCCTTTGCCCCGCTTCCTCTCCTTTTAATACCCCTATACCTGCAGTTAAAAAGCCCAGTGGAGCCTATCGCCTGGTTCCAGACCTCCAGCTTCTCAACTCTGCAGTTATCCCCCTTCACCCTGCTGTAGCCAATCTCCTCTCCACTATCCCCTCGGGCACTTCCCATTTCTCAGTTCTGGATCTCAAGGATACATTTTTCTCTATCCCTTTAGACACCCAGTCGCAAAATATCTTTGCCTTCACCTGGACTGACCCTGACCCTTGTTTCTACTCAGCTTACCTGGACTGTTCTACCTCAGGGATTCTGGGACAGCCTGTCCCGACCCGCGAGAGTTCAACGGGTTCCTAAAGGGGGGGGGGTGGTGGTGGAAAGAATGGGTAGGACACAGAGACGCAAGGAAGGAGGCTAAGTCTGCTTGTCTGATCAAAGCTTCGTTTGTTTGAAATTTTTACACAACTATATAGGGAGAAGGCAGGAAAGGGGGAAGGCTAATTTACTGCTGCAGAAGATAGCAAACGTGTTTTATGGTTTGAGATACCTCCTGCAAGAAACCTCAAGAATGTTTCCTTAAGGTGTCTCAAGGATGCTCCAAGACTAACGAGCAGATATTCTCACATAAATCTATCACCCATGACCTAGGGTCCTAGTGCGGCTGTTGGTAACTTTTCCACTAATTGGCATTGGCTCCACTAAATGGCTTTGGCTCACTAATTGGCTTTGGTTTCAGTAAATAGCTTTGGTTCCTGGCAATAGCCCACACCTTTTTGGCCAAGCCCTACCTGGCCTCTGATCTACTCTCCTTATCTCTCCCTAAATCTAAACTTACACAGTATGTAGATGACCTTCTCCTCTGCAGCTCATCCCTACAAGTTGGCCAAACTAACACTTCTGTTCTTCTAAATTTCCTATCCAGCAGGGGCTATCGGGTCTCACCCCCCAAGGTCTAATTGTCCACCTCTGAGGTCACTTACCTGGGACTAACAATAACCCCAACCCACAAGGGCATAACCCTAGATAGAAAAGACCTAATACAGTCTCTGGCAGTTCCCTCTAAGAAAGAAAAAATTTTATCGATTCTGGGAATGACTGTTTTCTTACGGTCCTGGGTCCCCTCCTTTTCCCTTCTCGCCTGCGCCTTATATGAGGCAGCCTTAGGCCCTTTGCATGAACTCCTTCTTAAGCCCGTTACTAAGCCCTTTCAGAGGCTCCAACAGGGTCTTCTTGAGGCCCCAGCCCTACATCTTCCAGACCTAACCCGCCCCTTCTCCCTCTATGTAACAGAAAAAGAGGGATATGACCTTGGAGCCCTGGGTCACCAGCTGGGACCCTCCTTTGCACCTGTAGCATATCTATCAAAAAAATTAGACCTGACGATCCAGGGATGGGCACCTTGTATTCGTGCCCTAGCGGCTGCAGAGCTCCTTATTTGAGAGTCAAAAACACTAACTTTCGGGTCACCTATTACTGTCTTCTCTTCTCACAATCTGTGTCACCTTTTAACATACAAAGGCTTACAAACTTTGCCTCCTTCCAGGGTCCTTTCACCTCCAGGTGGCGCTAATGGAAGACTACTCTCATTTTTCAACCATGCCCACCTCTTAATATTTCAAGCCTTCTTCCTCAACCTAACTCTGACTAGTCCCCATCTCGCTCTTGCACTGAAACTTTAGAGGAACTATTGCCCCACCCCTCACACATACAGGAGGGCACATTGCCTCAGGTCATCTATACCTGGTATACAGATAGATGGCAGCTCCTTTGTACAAGAGGGAGCTTGAAAAGTGGGTTATGCCATAGTGTCAAATATTGAGGTGGTTGAGGCACAAGCCCTCCCTGCCCACACCACTAATCAACAGGCCGAACTAATAGCTTTTACCCGTGCCTTCCAATTGGCCCAGGGACAGTCCCTTAATATCTATACAGACTCTAAATATGCTTTTCATATTCTTCTCTTCCATGCTGCCATCTGGAGAGTGTGGGTTACTCACAGCAAAGGGAGGATCTGCAACCAATGCAGGCCAACTTATGGCCATGCTAGAAGCTTCCCACCTTCCCACAGCCATCGGAATAGTCCACTGCCGGTCTCAAGGGACAGACGATTCCATAGTTTCCAAAGCAAATAACAGGGCTGATGAGGCAGCTAAGGGCTGCGGCCCTTAAAGGCCTAGACTCATCCCACTCACCACAAAACATCCTTACACTACAACCCACATCTCCCCCGCTCTCTCCTGTCAATTTCTATCCTATCTACACCAGCTCTTTCATCCTAACAGTCAAGCCTTGTCTAACTTTGTCAGGGCTTACCTGCAACCTACCTCTGAGGACTTGAGCTTCCTAAAGACCATTACTGCCTCTTGTAAGATTTGCCAGACCTCAGATCCTCACTCAGGATATCGTAGCCCAATTTTCCCTACCCACCAGGATAGAGGCTCTCTCCCTGGGACTGACTGGCAACTTGATTTTAACCACATGCCAGCAGTCAAACGTGTCCGATACCTCCTGGTGGACACATTCTCAGGATAGGTGGAGGCTATCCCCACTACTAACAAAAGAGGTCAGACAGTTTCTGATCTCCTTCGTGATTATCCCACGTTTTGGAATTCCTACCTCTCTCCTGTGAGACAATGGCCCTGAATTCACTTCTCAGATTTCCCAGACCTTATCTAAAGCCCTTAACATTCCTTGGTATTTTCATATCTCATACCATCCCCAGTCCTCAGGAAAGATAGAATGAACTAACTGATCCTTAAAAAATATTCTTGTTAAACTATCACAAGAGTTCAACTTGATTGGGTAAAACTCCTCCCCCTGGCCCTTTTCAGGCTGCACGCTCTGCCCAAAAACCCTCTATCTATCTATCTCACCTTTTGAGCTCATGTATGGGAGACTGGTCCTAACTCCTGGTCTTTCAGCTAAATCCACACCTCTCCCTGACCACCTGCTTACTCCCTTACTCTGTCATCTCCCTTCTTTTCTATGGGTCTTTATGACCACTATTTACCACAGCCACACACTAACCCCTGTCCATCTCCTATTAACATCGGAGACCAGGTCCTTCTCTCCCCTCCAAACCAAAGTTCTCCAACTCTTTCTCTTAAATGGCAGGGCCCTTTCAAGATGATTCTTGTGACCCCCACAGCTGCTAAGCTTGAGGGCTTCCCTCACTGGATTCATCTATCCCATCTCAAGCCTTTTACCCCCTCTCCTCAAGATAATGCCCCTCCTACCTATCAACTCCAAGAGGACCCTGCTCCCTCAAGCTCCAAAAAATGCCAAGATCAACCACCCTGTCTCCGGTTCCAGAGAAATGAGGCCTCACCACAGGAGCTATGATCGACCCTACTGGATTGGATATATATTTTTCCTCCTCTCCCTCTTGCCTATTTCTGTCCAAGGTAATCCCTACATATGGAGATTCAAGGTCCAAGAAACCATCGTTGATAATAAACAGTCTCTCCAAATAGGGTCGGGAAACTGCTCTATGGGATGCTTCAAGGAGCCGATTGGAATAACCACCACCCCTACATCTATCCCTCCTCTCTTATTTGATAGAATTTTTGTTTGTTTCCTCTTTGATCAAACAAAGGATCATTGCAAAAAATGGCCTGACAGGTATGGAGGCTGCCCATACTGGTCTTGCCAAATCCATGTACCAGCACAGAAGAAGCTTTTCACCTCTCTACTTGTACATCTAAGACCCGTGGGATGCCAGATGGGAAGCAGGTATCGTCGGAAAACTCTACCGCCTCTACACACCCAATTTACCAATAAGTACTATCCATATCTAGAGAAAATATGTCCCAATCCCTGGGGATGGGAGAAGTAGAGAAGATAATAAAACACTCCTCTAGGGTCATTACCTCTCTAACATCCCTTCTCCTAAATAATACAATCCCCTCATTTCATCTCCTATTTCAGACTCTGACCTTGGCCTACAAGCTCCTTAATGTGACCTAACCAGGCCATTTTAATGCTTGCTGGCTGTGCGTACCACCGGGGACCAACTCAGAAGTACCGCTGACAGCCTCTGCAGTGACTCTGTCAAGCAACCTCACTTCACCATTTACTAACTGTCCTGACTCTGATGTTGCCACAACCTCCTACCTTTTTCATATCACCCTCTTTGGCAGGTGAAGCTGTTTCAAGGCATCCAGGACACACTCTGTAGGAATGCTAAGTTCCTTAGATTGTAATGAAACTATAATCTGTGATACCTCATCTCAACCCCAATGCCCTACTGCTAATAATACCTTGATTCTTTGTGGCACTCAGGTCTACCATCATCTGCCTGCTGGTTGGTCAGGAGTTTGTGCTCTGGTGCTCCTCTTCCCTGAGCTGGGGGTGATAAATGAAAAGGAGCCCCTACCCATCCCGGTCATGGACTCAAATGCTGCCCAGCAGGAGAAGAGGGCAATTCAAATCCTGCCCCTCTTGGCTGTTGCAGGAATCATGGCAGCTGTCGGGACCAGGACAGCAGGACTAGCCACTTCCCTAACTTTGTATTATCAGCTTTCTTCCCAGTTCATCCAGGACCTTCAGCAAGTGGCTCAGACAATACTAACCCTCCAAGGACAGATTGACTCGCTGGCAGCAGTAGTACTTCAAAACCGACGAGGATTGGATCTCCTCACAGCTAAAGAAGGTGGCGTTTGCATCTTCCTCCGGGAAGAATGCTGTTTGTATGTCAGCCAGTTGGGTATAGTAAAAGACAAAATCCACCAACTCCAGACAGACTTACAAAAACGAAGGGACAGCTTGAGGCCTCTAGCTCTTGGGCCTTTGAGAGTCCCATATGGAAATGGATTCTGCCCTTTGTCACACCTCTTCTGCTCATCTTTCTGCTTTTGCTTTTTGCACCCTGCTTTTTTAACTTCCTCTCCTACATTCCTCCAACAACAAATGAAAAAATTCTCTGGGTGACCTGGCAAGCCAAAGGATCCTGACCCCCTCCAGGAGGGGGCACAGGTCCCACACCAGAGCAAGCCACTGGTCAATACAGGGGAATACAACGGACAGAAATGCACTAATACGTGTGTGTGTGCACGCACACACACACACACACACAAAACCATATCCTGGGTTGCTATACATCAGTTAACAATAACAGTCAGCCAGAAGCGAAACAATAGAATCCAAAGAGCAAGGTTAGCACACTGAGAAGCTTTCACGGAAACCTGGGATTTGATGGATTGGGCCTTTGTTTTGGCAGGTGGCGCTGGCGGAGAGTTATGGCCTGAATGGTACTGCCACCGTGGTAAGGTCTCTGGGACCACTTAGGTCTGGAGCCCTGCCTGTCACAGAAGAAAGAGAAGAATAGTGACCTTGCTGGAAACGTGTAGGTCGGGTGCTCGTTGTTTCAGGTGCGCTCCCAGCGGTGAGCGCTGTCAGTGTTCTCCAGAGAACACCAGGTTCAGTAACCAGCAGCCCCCGCAGCAGCTCGCAACCCTCTGCAAGCCTAGTTGGAGGATAAACACCCTCTCAGGCACAAGCACACATGGCGCGCACACACAGTCACAGAAAACACTCGGTCCACACAAAAACCCAGAGGAGCAGCGAGTGCACTTTACAGGAAAGGTTTTGTTAGGTCCCGCTACTTCACACGGGGATGAATTGTTCTCGCTTGGAACGAACGAATCGTTCTTAAAACAAGCAAGTTCTAGGCTAGCTGCTGAGTCAGCAGTCACTACGGCTCTGCATAGTGGATCGCCGCGGTTGGGAATCAAGAGGCCAGCCTGGTTTGCACTGGGCTTCCATGACAGCCAGAGCTACACAGTGAGACCCTGGGTCTCAAAACAAAAACAAAACAACAAAAAACAAGCAAAAAAAAAAAAAAAGGTGCTTATGACACAACCATGATGACTTGCGTTCAATTCCCTCCACATAAAGGTGTAGGGAAGAAGCGACTCCTTAAGGCTGACTTGCACCCCTGAGCTCAGCACACACGCTGCACACACAATAACAAATAAACAAAATGTTTTAAAACAGGCACGTTCCTTGTCATCTGATAAACATATCGTTAAAACAGGGTACAGCAGAAGGTTAGACTTACTGCACCATATTGCTACACGCCTGTCCCGGGGTTGGATCCTATTTGGAACAGTTCATGGTCTTGGTTTTCTGACAGTTTGAAATATGTCTTCCTGGTACTGTTTGAAATCCCATAGCTCTGCTACTGAGAAACGAATGCAATAGGTAAAGCAATACTCTAAAATGTGTTAGATACAGATAAGGAGGAAGTTGTGCATGTGTATTTACATATAGAAAAGCACCAAGAGGTTAGCATTCAGAAGGCACTAGTGTCACACATGAAATTCCCAGACGCTAAATACGCATGAGATACAGGAGCTGCTCAGTGTTGTCTTAGTTACATTCATTCTTGCTGTGAACAGACATCATGACCAGGACACTTTATAAAAGAACATGTTCATCGAGACTATGATCATCATGGTGGAGAGCACAGCAGCAGACGGCAGGGAGCAGAAAGACAAGGCTCTGGGATGGCAGCTTAGAGCTTACCAGGTAAGTTCTTGGCCAGGTCTCTTTGTCTGTGCTCTTCAATAATGGAGATACAGGTCCTTGGTCCAGCTACTTTCCACTTTGCCCAAACCGGGACACTTGTCTTCATAGCCACAGTAGAGCCGTGATGCAACAAGGAGGATAAAATACACGAGCATTGTTAAACGAACATTGTCACCCTCACCAGAAGTGCCAAGTTGCCCCCTTTCTTTCCCTCTGACATATGCTTTGTGTTTGAATTGATTTAACAGAGACTTTCCACAGTATTTTAATTTGGAAAGACCACACCCCTCTACAGGACAGTTGAGAATCAAGACTGGAAACAGGGAAACCAAAGTATAACAAACCCAGAAGGACAGAAGAGCAAGGCCATAATGGAGGTATCGAGGATTTGTCAGTCCATGGTTTTTCAGATAAACCAAGGGAGTTTCTTGAAGTTGAGTGTAAGTGTAGAGGACATAGAAATTTTTTTCTTTAGTTTTTGTTTTTTGGAAACAGGACTTCTCTGTGTAGCTCTGCCTGGCTGTCCTGGAACTCACTTTGTAGACCAGGCTGACCATGACCTCGGAGCTCTGCCTGCCTCTGCTCCCAAGTGCTGGGGTTAGCGGTGTATGCCATCGCTGCAGGGTGAGATTTTAATATCAACTCAATGGGGCAGTTTGATTGCTTGGGCATTAATAATTGTGTTGGTTAGTTTTATGTCTACCCGACACAAAGTATAGTCATCAGAGAGGACGGAGCCTCAACTGAGAAAATGCCTCCATGAGATCCAGCTGTATGCAAGCCTGTGGGGTATTTTCTTAGGGATTCGTGGGTTAAGATGCACCCTGTCCTTGGGCGGGTGGACCCGGGTCCTACCAGAAAGCAGCCTGAGCAAGCATGTAGCAAGCCAGTAGCAGCCCTCTTCCATGGCCTCTGCATTAGTGCCTGCCTACAGGTCTCTGCACCGGCTTCCTCCAAGGACCAACACTGATGTGGGAGTGTAAGCCAGATAAATCCTCTTCACTAAGTCGCTTTGGTCATGGTGTCCATCACAGCAATAGTAATCTTGACTGAAACAGACTACTGAGAGAATGTTAAGTGTATATTTGATGTTTTGTTCTTAGTTCATTAAACAGCTATGTGTGGGTTTGAGGTTGTGGCTCAGTGGGTGGAGTTGGCAGTGTTTGCCTAGCATGCAGGAAGTCCTGGGTCCAGGTAACAGACTTGCGTATGCTGGGTGTGATCACACAGGTCTATAACCCCAGGGCTTTGGGGGTGAAGAAAGGAGGTAGCTGGATCATTGTTCAAACTAGTCTCAATAAAATGAGTTCAAGGCCAGCCCTGGCTACTTAAGATTCCATCTTATAAAGAAAATAGAACAGCAAACAAGCAAGCCCCTTCGCTCCAACCCTCCCCCACTGGTGCATGTGAATAAAGCAGGGACTTGGATATATTCTAGAAGCTATAGACAAAAACTTCAGCTTGAGATATAAAGTTGGAAGTCATTGAGGGACAGATGCTATTTAGGGCCCCAGGATTTGAGTTTGAATAGAAAAAAAGTGTGGAGGCTGAGAGTTCCACAGGCAAGAGTGTTAGAACCCAGGAAACGCAGACACTTAGAAGAATATAGTGTGAAAAACTGAGACTGTCTCTAAAGCCAAAAAAGGCCAGAAAAACCAGCAATCTGTGGAAAATGCTAACAATCATAATGGGGGTGAGCCACCCAGAGATTCTGTTTAACTGTGGGAAGGGGAGAATCCACTCTGGAACCGGACAAATCGAATGCCTGTAATTCACTGCAGAGGCAGTAAGATACAAGTTCAAGGTCAGCCTGGACAGAGTCTCAAGTAGGTGTGTTGTGGGAAGGTTTCTACAGGATGCTGGATTCAGTCTCCAGCACCCACCTCTACATACAAAAACAAACAAATATTGAATGAATAGGGGTGCCAAGTGTAAAACAAAAAAAACCAAAAAGTTTTGATATTCAAACAAACTCTAGCCAAACCTCTAAGTTTCAGTCCAAATGAGATTTATCTGCCCTCCATACTTGGGTTACAAACTTTATCCTTTAGCTGTATCACAGCCACGTTACACAAATTACTCCTTTTCTGAAAAGCAAAGACATCCACGTTACACGAATTACTCCTTTTCTGAAAAGCAAAGACATTCATCACCATTAAAGATAAACTAAAAATAATAATTTAAGGTTGATGGCTTCCATGAGGCCAACCTATTAGCAGGATGAATGTAACCTTTTCAATGCGGCACTTACCATATATTTCACTAAATATTACTCTTCCACCTAATAAGGAACTGCGACTTTACCACAACCGCAACGAGCCAGAAAAATACCAAGGTACAGGACAAACAACCGATGTTACGTGCCAACTAAAACAAAACCTACAAAGAAATATGGCCGCACACTGCCCAGAGTAAAAACACAAAAGCCAAAGGCAAACGTTAACATCTGTGCAGTCAGGCTATGTCAAGAATGCCGTGACACTGTATAGCACTGTACAGGCCTCACTCTCTTTTCCCACACATACGAGCAAAGTGAAGTTAGACTTGAAGTTAACACAAATCACTGCGCTGTACAAGGTTGATTAAACACCCCAGAGAGCAGACAGCAAGGTTATGCAAGTAGTGAGGGAAACAGGCTTGCAGCTGACAAAACAAGGGGAAAACGATCTTCCCTGCAGGCTGGAGTCCGGGGTGTGACAAAGCTGGAGGAATGAAAAACGCTATATTGTAGCGTTATGCTCCAAGTTTACTTACATTTTTGAAAGGTCAACAGCCAGGGACTCCTGCAAGCTCCTAGG
>REGO01000335.1:2002984-2021212 GCA_010120015.1 Rhombomys opimus
ATGGGCATCATGAACTCGTTCGTCAACGACATCTTCGAGCGCATCGCGGGCGAGGCGTCGCGCCTGGCGCACTACAACAAGCGCTCGACCATCACGTCGCGGGAGATCCAGACGGCCGTGCGCCTGCTGCTGCCCGGGGAGCTGGCCAAGCACGCCGTGTCCGAGGGCACCAAGGCCGTCACCAAGTACACCAGCTCCAAGTGAGCGCCCGGCTCACTCCCAAACCCAAAGGCTCTTTTCAGAGCCACCCACCCCTTCAGCGCAGAAGGCTGTTGCACGCGCGTCCTCCTTGTCCACTTTGGGGACAGACGTGGAGATGTGTCAATCTTAGGTTTCCTTCGAGGCTCCTGCGCTTGCTGGTCCCGGACAGGCGTTTCCGCCAGGAAGCCTTTCTTCGTTTGAGAAGTGACAGACGCAGGAGCAGCAGGTGAGTCCCCGGCGTCCTTGCTGGACCGAGTCAGACAAACCTAGACAAGGTGGCTTCAGCAGGTGAGTCCCCGACGTCCTTGCTGGACCGAGTCAGACAAACCTAGACAAGGTGGCCTAGGTTAGAAAAGTCGGGCCACTGAGCCCATTTCCTTGAAGGGACGGTGTGGGCAGTGAGTCCTGTCCTGAAGGTCGTTCCTCCCGCCCCAAGGCCTTTGGGTCTGGAGCATTCCCCTCCCTGTCCCTGAGCCCACCAGGGGTTTTTCCATCAGTGAAACCCTGGTCTAAATTTTTACTAGCGCTCGACACGGAATTCTGTAGATGAATTGGATCCCTGGATTGATGTGTGTATTTACAGGTAAGAGTAGATGTGGGCTCGCGATTATTAATTCAACCAAGAAAAAAAGATCACCAAGGTTTCTTTTCAGTTGCTGCCTAACAAATTGCAATGATTTCACGTCTTACTTTCACCCAGTTAACGAATTCTCACGCACATTTTTAGAAATGTCTCGGTACCACTAAAGCCACCTCTGTTTCCTCAACGTTGCTGTCAATATCTACTATTCACCCCATAAGCTTAGTAGGATAGGAATTAAGTCGTGAACAAGCCTCCTTAGCCAATATTTCAAATTGGTAGATCAGATTGGCTTTAAACTCCGATTTACCTGCAGACTCCAGTTTCAGAACACATGCTGTAGCCCCTGAGTGTCATCACAGGCTGTCTAAACACGGATGTGGTGAGAAGACACAGGATAGTGCACAGTGGTAGCATTGTGTGCCTGTGTATGTATTCATGAGTGTACACTGGTTCTCAGGGTGACAGAGGACGCTTTATGGAAAGGACCGGGATGAAAAGGCCCTCTGCAGCCACAAGCTAATGCCTGGAAGTAGATTCCCAGGCATTAGCTTGAGACTCGGGGATCGATCATGAGCTTCCACTGACACAAATGACTTGTTTGGGAGTTGATAGTAAATATCCTTTTTATGTAGGCAGTGGGCACGTCTGCTAAAACAGACCTTCACTGAGGAGAAAATCCTGTTTTACAAGCTAAGGAAGACCAGCCTGAGGCCAGGGTAGAAGGAAGTGTGGTGCGCTGGAAGACGTGTTAGGAAGATGGGAAGACTGAGCAGCCTCTCTAGGAGACAGGGACCAGGAAAAGACTCCCTCTACAGACTTGGCTTACATACTCCCCGAGAAGCCTGTCCACTTGAGGTGTACCTGGGAAGCACAACTGCCCTCCTCTTCCTGACAGGAATCAAAACTCTAGGCCCTGCCCTGACGCTCCAGGCATTCTCTCTTTAAAGAAACCCTTCACCTCACTCCTGCAGACTTCTGCTGGTGAGCCTCTCTATTCCCCCCCACCCCCATCTCCACCTTTCCTATAGCTCCTACCCTGGTGTTTCCACTCTCAAAGGTCAACAAAATTTCCTAGAGTTTCCTTCTGAGTCAACTTTAAAATTCTTTTATATATGAGATCAAGAACTGCACGGGGACCCGGTCCTCTAGGGACAGAAGAACACTAAACAGTTCTCTCCTCCCCTTGTTGAGATGACGTCTTATCATGTGGTTATTCACATTTAGAGGCTAAAAGCTTGCAAAAGGCCTCACCTCCTGGGCTGCTGCCCGTGGGTTTAAGTTTCCATCACAGATGTTTGAGGTTAGATCTGTATATCACAGAAGCAAGGGCCTTAACCCTAACCTTATCCATTATCTTTCTTAGCAATGTTTCCTTCAGCATCCATTTTCACAAACAGTAAGGCACTTCATTAGGATACTTGTATCTGAGAAATATGTCAATGATTCAAAAACCTGCAAGAGTAGCAAAGAGGCTGGAGATGGCTCAGCCCTTACTACTTTTCACAAGGACCCTAGTTTGGTTCCCTGAAGCCATATCCAATATCTCGAAATCACCTATAACTCCGGGTCCAAGGCATCATAACACCCGCTCCTGATCTAGGGCACCCCACACGGTATACATTCTTACACAGGCACACACACACAAAAATAAAAATAAAATGGAAGATCCAGTAAGCAAATGAACCAAGTAGACTTTATTAGGATGTTTGTATCTGAGGAACATAAGAATAATTCTAAAACCTAGAAGAAATTGTAAAAGCAAAAAGGCTGATTGTTAAGGAACACTGTCATAATTCTGTAAGAAGATAAAATTTGGCCCAGCAATAGCCAATACACTTTAGTTTTCTATTTCTTCGTAAAACTTTGAGATTGTAAGTATGCCAATTATAGTAGTATGCATGTATCTGTAATTAAAATCAGAATTTCTGCTCTATCATTATACATTTGGGATCATGATTTTTTTTTAATAGCTAGGAAACATTAGAAGGTAGAAAGAGTTGAAATAATAGCTCTATTTTATTTCCAAAAATATAACCAAATTCCATTCAAATCTGAAGTGGGGGAGGACCCAAAAATTTAAATACAGAAACACATTTAAGACTACAACATTGAATTCCTGAGTAGTATTCCTTAGAATACACTCAGAATTTGGAAATTTTAGCACAATTCAGATTCTCAAGTCTACTGACCTGAAATCTCAGTGTTTGTATGAACAGAAGAATATGGCCGTACCATTTTGAAATAATATTTTCATATGTGTAGGAACTGGTACAAGAAGAAAGGGGTAAGTCAAGAAAGCCTACAGGCATGACTCCAATCCTCCAAAATCTGGTCCTAGATTCTTCCTGTGCATCTCTATAAATTGAGGCAGAAGGTAGAACTCTTTGACCCTTGGTGACAAAAAAGCAAATGTCTGAGGATTCGAGGCCACGGAGGATAGCCGAAGGAGTGCGAAGGCAAGAGTCACTTTGACTGCTCTGCAGTCACGGGCAAGTTGATGGAACTCTTTACTTTATACGCAGTGTAGGAGCAGAAAACCATCCTGGTGTCAAGAAGCTCTGTGAGTCAAATAAGAAATTTTCTAAAAATAAATGAATATCATAGATTAAGGAGAAATGAATATTAAAGGAAAAACACTGAAATGGAGCTACAGAGGTCTGTCTCAGCTTGCTGCTGATATAGAAAAGAATCTCTGTGCAAGGTCAGGTCGGCCAAAAACTATGTTAATGTTTAGCATATTCTGTGGCCTTGTCGGCCACAGAAATTCCCCAACTGTAAGTGCAGCTGGCCCTAACCATTAACATTACTTGGATCAATCAAACTAAAGGTCAGCTAGAACTGCTCGTCTGGATTAAAAATAAAAAAAAAAAAAAAAAAAACTTGAGTGAGAGATGACTACCCTATCCTCCCACCCCCTAATTGCCCTAATTGCAATTAAATATGCAATACAGCTTCACCTCGGAGACGTGGTTCAGATCCCAAACTGACCACTGCCCTGAGCTCAGAAAACAAAACTTTCATTTTAAGAATCTATATCTGGTGTGAGTTTTCTTGGCTTCTACGCCAAACCCAACATATTCATGTGACATAACTGGCTTTTTTTAAGAAACCAAAGTTATCACCACATATGAAAGTAGAAGTGGATTCGTAAGGTGTCGGGGGAAGGCATAAGGAGTGAATATGATTAAAGTACATTCAAATAATTAATAAACTATTTTGAAAAATAATGGTTTTGTCAGTTTTTTGTGTGTGTGTTTTGTTTTGTTTTGTTTTTTTAGCAAATACCACAGGATATGTGTTAAGGTATTTTTCTTAGCCCAAATTATACTCATATGCTTATTTCTTTTAACCTTTCACATTTCATTCCACTGTTGCAGACCTGGAGTCAATACTGAAACGGGTATCATTTGGGGAGATATGTAACAAATTATTCATAATCCCATGAGGAGTCTGCAGCCACTGAGGTTCACTGATCCATGGTGGAAAAAAGGGGCATTAGGCAACACAGGGTGAATATTTAGGTAAAATTCCTGTTTGGGGATTTCTTAAGGCTACCATTCCATCACATGTCAATCCAAAACGTGGTGGCATGAAACACACGTGTCATAATCCTGACTTAGTATGTATCATCATTCTGGACTCTAGGGTCGGTGATAAAAATAGAACACAGCTGGAGTCTGAGATGTGCAGACTCGGGCGGGAAGTAGCTTGGGATATTTAGTGGGATAGCCCCTGAGGGCTGGAGCTCACATCACACCCATCCACAAACACCCGGCAAGTGATGTTGACAGCGGGCTGGGATGCTCAGACAGACACGTGACCACGAAGGGGACCACCTACAGAGAGTCAGACCTGCCACAGGACCGCTCAAGCTTGGGAAAGTGCGTCGTCCCGGCCTCCCTCTTCCCCCTCCTCCCACACCTTCCCACCTCTTCCCCAGGACATCTAGTGTGAAGATGTGAAGCTTCATTTCAGAATAAAAGTTAAAATCGTAATAGGTCCTACCCTGCATCGGGGAGGACACTTCGATGGAAGGGCACGTTGCCAAACAGGATCCCCGGAAAACCTGACAAAACACTCACCAAAGCTGGATGGGCCCCGGGATCATTCTATGCGGCAGAACCGTCCTCTGCACCGCAGGAGTTTGGCCTCTGGCCTTGGCCTGTAAAAGGTGAAAAGTCCATTTTACGCTCCAGGCGCGCAAAACACCCATGTAGCGTCCACATGACCCACAAGAGGGCGGTGGAGTTTCATAGAAAATGGCTTAGATTTTGCAGTCGGAGGTTATCTCAGGGATGAGTTAGTTCCACCGCAAAGTCTCAGACAACGGAAGTGCTGGCTGCCTGTTGTCATGTTTACTGCTCTGAGCTTTGAACCCAGTGATCCGAGTCCAGTCCTATGGGGCCGTCACGGGTTTTTCACTATTGGGTAACCTTCCTCGAAACTAGCCCGTCTGCCTGTGTTAACTGCAGTTCGGCCCACGACACACCCACAGGCCGCACTGGTTTTCATCAGTCCCCAGCATCCCCAGCATCTATATCTGGTGTGAGTTTTCTTGGCTTCTACGCCAAACTGCTAAAAAACAAAACAAAACAAAACACACACACACACAAAAACCTGACAAAACCATTATTTTTCAAAATAGTTTATTAATTATTTGAATGTACTCTAATCACATTCACTCCTTATGCCTTCACCCGACACCTTACGAATCCACTTCTACTTTCATATGTGGTGATAACTTTGGTTTCTTAAAAAAAGCCAGTTATGAGTTGGCATGAGCTCACGCGTGTAAGCAGGGCCGTGATCAGAAATCAGAACCGCACGGAGCCTCCTCAACTGCTGGGAACCCTGATCTGCTGCGGGAGAGGAAGGGCACATTTCTGATGTCTCCTTCCTGGGAAAGAATGCGCGTGCATTTTAAATAGGCCTTCCCCCCCCCCCCGTTTTAGAAATGATGTTCGCATTATTTACCCTGTCACTGAAAAACGGTATCTGAGAAGTGATAGGCCTGAGGTGACGCCAATAGCTTCGGGATGAACACGCGCTCTTCTCCCAGATGTCTCGGGGTAAGGAAAGGAGCACAGTGAGTGCATCAGCAGTCCCTGGGGAGGCCACTGCGTCCAGTCGTCCAGTCGGCCGCAGCTGCAGGTTCCTTGGGCTGTTTCTCAGATTTCGGTTAGGCAAAGCCGCCTTTGCAGCGGGAAAATCGCTGTAGACGTGCCACAACACAAAATCCTACGCTTACCTAAAACGAGTTGTTTTGCTCTGTCTTTTTCCTAAGCCAGTTGCATGACGGAATACTTCCCTAGGGAGAGCTCTGTAGAGGGCAACGCCCCGATACAGGGGTCAAAGGCTAGAGCTAACAGGTCTTGCCCGTCCTGTATTTTCTTCATTGCTCTCATAGGGAGTCTCCGTTCATTCCTCAGATATTAACTGACCTCCCAGTCTTTCTCCTGGATTCCACCCAGGCCTCCGTTTGTGGGGCTGAGGTGCCCCGTCTGTGTTTCCCCTTTCCACGAGGCCCCAAACTCTAATTCTTGTTTTGTAAGCTCCGCTCCCTGGTCCGGACAGCATGTTCTAAGACAGGCCAGTGCGTCGTGCTGTGTCTTGCTTTTAGCTCCAGTCTTTCCACGAGCGGATCGAAGTGGGAGTTCAAAGGTGGAACTGAGCCCCTATATCTTTCTAATTTGGGTTAAGAACTCACCTGAGGGAAGAAAGAGTCCTCGCAGCTACCCAACCCAACCCCAACTCTTGGGCAGCAGTCCTGGAGGTCCACTATTGGCTATAGTAAGACTCTGCCCTGGCAGAAGCCAAGCCTTCGGAAGACACTAACCTCACATGGTTAAACGGAAGGTTTTGTTCGGTTTGGTTTTTTGTGTCCCCAGTCCTACTACCATCCCCCCCCCCATTCCCACTACCCTTTTTCCCTCACCCCCAGGCACACAAGCACTCAGGGTGTAGGCTGAAGACATCTGTTAGATAGACTAGATAGATAGATAGATAGATAGATAGATAGATAGATAGATAGATAGATAGGTGTATCTCTCTATGTGTGTATCTCTCTATATATGTATCTATAGATTGATTGTTTGATTGACTGATTTTTTTTTTTTACTTGTCGCGACCATTCTCGATTGGTCTTCGCTGTGATCTGGGAAAACCCACTTGCGAAAACCGTTCTCTTAGTCGAAGGAAATGCAGCTAAGGGCCCCCGCTCCTTAGTGGGCATTGGTTGCAGTTTTCTTTGTGGCTTGCTGAGGTGGCTGACGCTAGAGGGAGCGCTTCATCCAGCAGAGGGTGAGCCACGCTGAGGCCCGCGCCGGAAGGTTTGCTCCTCAGCTTGTGCCATCTCCCGGCGCTCCGCTGGCCAAGAGCCGGCAGGAGGCGCCTGGAGCCTGTGAAGCTAGAGACGCCCCAGACTCCGCAGACAGCGAGTGTGAGAGCCGGGCAGGGAACAGAATGTGAGGGCGACAGTGTGTGAGAAGATGATGCGTGTGTATGTGGACAGGAGAGAATGGGCGCGTTAAAGTGCATGTTAAAAAAAAAAAAAAAGTATGTGAGGGTTGGAGAGGGTCGCTCTCCTTCAGGACGCTGCCGGCGCTCAGGCGGGCGACCCCCACCTCCGTGGCTGTGGGGCGATCAATAAGCAAACGTCTGCCAGGCACGGTGGCCACATTCCGTAGCCCCAGAATTCTGAGGTCGGAAGCAGAAGGACCTGTGAGTTTGAGGACAACCTGGGCGACATATCGAAATCCTGTCTTAGAGCAGCAAACCAGTAATGAAGCACTCGCTATAGCAATCACTACTCGTTTTATAAATACACGGTCACCAAGCAGAAGTTCAACAGAAGCGTGACTCCCCAACTGGTAACCAAAAGCATTTGACAAGAGGGTTTCTCCGATCTCACACCAATGACAAGAAGATGTAGCGATAAAATTCATTATTGGTGAGAGATAACAGAGTTCAAGTTAATTTTACATATGCCTTAGCACTGGCTATAAGGGGGTGTTTGAATAGCTGCTTGTGGGAATTTTTTTTTTTTTTTTTTTTTTTTTTTTTTTTTTTTTTTTTTTTTTTTTTTTTTTTTTTTCACGAGTGTGTCTGCAGAGTTCTGCTGCATGAAGTTCTGCTTTAACACACTCCCGGGTTCCTATCATCTTCCGCTGCTCCTCAGAGCATTTCCAGGGACCTAATACGGATTTGGAAAGAAAGGAGAGTGTGAAAAGTGCATCTTTTAAGTTATGATAATATGGATCGCTTGAGAGAATTCATAGCCCGAGACCACTGAGTTGAGGTGGTCCGACAGGAACAAAGGAGAGCAAGAGAAGCAAGAGTCTACATAACAGGGATGGACAGCAACAGTGTTCCCAGGTAGAAGTCAGTGACAGCACTCTAGGAACTACAAGTACGAGAAGCAAGGTCGTATTCTCCTCTCTCTTCCACGGAAGACGCAACGTTACTTTGTTGAAATAAATGCAGCATTTGTACTTTTCTTTTCCCAAGTAATATTTGCCTGTGTTTCAGGTAAGTGAACAGGAGTTTTGCAATCACATGAAAAAGTGAAAGGATCAGAATGGAAGTTTTAAAAGCCAGGCACAACCACAAACTCTAAATGGATTTACCAGAGAAAGACACGTTTTCTTGGAAGCTGTACTCTGGACACTGTGTTCTTTAAAGGGGGAGACCACTAGCACAGGAAGGCTTTGACCTGCTGACCTCTAGATTTCGGGCACTGCGTGTTTCCCTGAACCACTCCGGGAAAGATTTAGAACAAACAACTTTGCCATACAAACAAGCAATCAGAGGTTAAGGCCCAGTGAACTTGCTTGTTCTGGGTTGCTTCTGTTTGTCTTGTTTTCCTTCTTGGTTTTTATTTCTCTTTTATTTCTTCTCCCCCTGGGTTTTTTCTCATCCCTTCCCTAGACTGACTTTCAAAACTGGGTGAGCACTTTTAATCCCAGGCATAGGCAGGAGGAGCTTGAAGCCAGCCTGGTCTACATAGTGAGTTTCAGGACAAACAGATTTTTACAGACCCTGTCTTGAAAAATGCCACCCCCATGCCCTCACAAATTGATTCTCAAATAACCCAATCACCCCTCCCACCATCAACAACTTCCTAAATTGCCAAACAGTGACATATCTTCTAAGTTGAACAGAGCCTGTGGGGACTGAGAATAATGAAAAGTTTCAAGTGAGACTTCAGGGAGAAAGCTCTGTGCAAAAGTTCAGGTGGTAGCCTTAGAACGTTAAAACCCGAGCAAACCAGTAATGGTGGATAGGTTTTCCTCACGTTGAAAACCTGAGAGGGCTTCGATTGAAAACCATCTGCCTAAGGTGAGACTGAAAACGGAGCCGCTATGCTCAGTGTGTTTGGGAGGTGTAGACTAGAGGAATCGGGAAGCCAGTCTTAGTTACCAGGGCTTTTGGCAAAATGAGTAAATAAATAGAAAATATATAGCATGAATATGTAATTTCTCAAAAGTACTAGCAGCCTCAAAAGCACCCATACTGGGAGTGGGGTTCGAACCCACGAAGGCATCCGCCCATTGGATCTTAAGTCCAACGCCTTAACCACTCGGCCATCCCAGTGCTGACGCTGCACTGTTGCAGAATATGATCCATTAGAATCTATACACCTGTGCTGAACCATCCATTTCTCATTGAAATGGGCTGATTGTGGTAGCAAAATTTTTCTCTGCGCTTTATCATTTTTTTCTTTTATCACTTCTAACGTTCTAAATAAATTTTTATTTTTCCTTGATTTGCAAAGAAAAGACACTGGAGGCAGGAGCAGGGGGGGGAGCGGGGGGGGGAGGTCGGAGAGCCTCCTGCTCCTTACGGCTGGGGTTACAGGAGTTTCCCAACACACGCTACGTACATATTTTCCTCAAATTCACGGAGGTCCCCCTGCCTTGGCCCTTCTAGTGTTGGCCCAAGGGTGGGCCAGGGGGCCCCGATCACACCCAGGGCTTTGAGCAGGCTAGTGAAGGCCTATGTTAGTTGAATTTTTACTGTCTCCAGGTGTTGGGATTACAGGTGTGCCACTATGAACCGTTTTTGTTTGCTTGCTTGGTTTGTTTTATGGTCCATCTGCCTTGTGTTGGGGACTCGTGGCTTTCATCTTAAATATCACGTTTCCTACCCAAGAGGTTGAACTCAGGGACTCCCATGTGGTAATCTGGTTTAGATACTGTCATTCCAATGACAACTCAGAGTGAAGGAGGAGAGTATTTTGCTTGTGCAAATGGCAAAGCTGTTAGGGTCTGAAAGGCAGAGAGGGGTGAACATAAAATCGGGGCATTTCCCCATGCTTCCCTCACTGAGAAAACACCTAAAGCTAGAGTTTGAGGGAAGGAAATCTATAACATAATATCTAAGACCACAGCTGGCGGGGCCGTATGGTTTAGTTGGTTAAAGTACCTGCGTGGCAAGTGGAGGACCCTGGGTTTGCATGGCAGCAAGGCACTTTCCTTCCTCTGCACGTTTTTAAGGTGATTTTAGGCAAATTCTTATCCCTGTTTGAAGCGACTATATTGTGTCCATTGAAGGAGCTCAGTCTTGAATCTTCATGGCTGAAGCACTTGGAAGAGCAGGTGGTCAGGGTTAGCGTTCCTTGTGAGTGGCCCTGGGTAAGAGTCTGCACTCGGTTCCCAAGACGTTCATACTGCAGACCTCCTGCCCAGAGCTGAACCAGCGCTTCTGAGTTCAGTGGCTTTCTGCCATTCCTCAACACCATTATTGTTTTTCATATCATTCAAGAAGGAAAGAGGAAAAAAATTATTAAACTCTGGGATAACTGTTTCTTCTGAACTCATGCGTGGGTATCACCAAATGACCTGAAACACAGAATACCGCCATAGCTATTTAAGAGAAAAGAGAATGATTAGTGATGAAACACAGAACCAAAGAAACACACCGTCAAGACCGAAACAAACTGACAAAGGACAGAAGGCAAGAGAGACCTCAGACTGTTTCTTAGAGAAGGGATAGAAAGGTTGGAAACAGTGAGTGAACCCTGTAAGAAAGTTTTAAAAATTATATTTAGTGAATGTGTGTGTGTGTGTGTGTGTCTGTGTCTGTGTGTGTGTGTCTGTGTGTGTGTGTCTGTGTGTGTGTATTTGTGTGTTTGTGTGTGTGTGTGTGTGTGTGTGTGTGTGTATGAGAGAGCACTAGGGCCCCTGCGAGGGATGAGAAGACAATTGAGCTAGTCTTTTTCATTTGATCCTGGCATGTGCTGCAGTCCACAAATGCCACCTCTCACTCACCCGCAGTACTGCTTGCGCCACCCTCCGAACAGGTGGGAACAGCCCTGTTTACTTCTCAACTTACACTTTTCTTCTTTCTCTTGACAGGGTTTCTCTGTGCAGTCCTGGTGGCCTGGAACTCTCCACACAGCCAGGCCACCCTGGGACTCACAGAGATCCTGCCGCAGCCTCCAATTGCTGGGGTTCTAAGTGTGTGCCCATTCATTACTGGGGGTTTTGGGGACAGCGTCTCCATAGCTGAGATTGACCTGATTCTTGTGTTTCCCCAACCGGACCACAACTGTCCATCCTCCTGCTTCGGCCTCAGGGGAGCCAGGATCGTGGTGTCCCAGCACTCCAGGCTGGGGTTAGGTCTTGAACCGCCGCCCAGTGCTGGCACGGCTCCTCTCACTGTGAGCAGAGAACGGGACTCTGTTTTAGTGTGCTGGGCTGTGATGCCGCTTTACACAGCAACAGAAAGCTAAGAAGAGTTGTGCTTTATGAAGCAGATAACAGCAAAGATGGGAATGTTACGCTCAAAAGCTGGTTGCGTACAGTAGGCGGCTGATGGTTGTATAGAGTGGGCTGAGTACCTCTAGGCCCGCCAACCACCTAAACACCTTTCTGTCCCTGTTGCCCTGATTCTCCAAGGGAACTGAAGAGTTCCTCTCATTGGCCACGGGGAAGCTGATTCTTTTATTTCCCATTAACATGAACACATGTTTTCCGTGTGTTATAAGCACAACTTACATAATTCAGCTCAGTACATGTGTAGTCATAGACATCAGCGTCACAGCTAACGTGTAATTCAACATCAGCTGTCACTCGTTTTCTTCTAGCAGGAGAAACGAGTCCCTGCCCTCCCAGACTTGCTGGTACAGAGAAAGAGACTCCAGAGGTGGGTTGTCTTTTCAGAGAGAGAAACTAATTTGTGTGTGTGGGGGGGGGGGGGTTGTAAGGATTTAAATTAGGCTCATCTGTTACAGAAATCGCAAAGGCATTCACACCCCTGCCACCTCCCCCTAACCAGCCTGTCCTCACCACTTGATCAGTCAGAAACACCAATCTGAAGTGAGTCTATGCACGGAGAGAAGTGACTGGCCACTCCCCAAACCTGCAGTCAGCAAGCTGGAGTCAGCGGTGTGGTTACGGTTCAAAGGCTACCAGCTCAAGGCCTGGGGACACCTGGGAATGTTTCAGCCTGAGCTTGAGCACAGAGCAACGTCTCAGCCCCAACGCAGTGGCAGAAGGCAGGGCCTCCTCTCTGAGGGGCTCTGCTTCTGTTGAACCTGCCTCTGCGCTGGGTTGGGTGAGGCCCGCTTCTGTGCAGGAGGACCCTCCTCTTTTCCCCGGGGAAAATGTTAAACTCCTGTGAGGAGGATGAAAAGCTGCAGGGGGAAACCTGTGCTGATGCTTGGCCAGCTGTGTGACCATCTCATGGCCCCATTAGGAAACCATGCGACATTAGCCAGACAACAGAACACAAGATGTAAAAGTAAGGACAGGGCTGGAGAAATGGCTCAGCGGTCAGGAACGCTTGCTGCTCCTTGACCCCCATTTAGTCCCCAGAACCCAGGTGCTGACACACACAGCTTGTCTCTTCCGTTTCAGGCATCAGGTGTGTCTTGTGAGTTATTTGAGCCCCTGAAAGCACATGGTGTGCGTGCATACACGGAGGCCCACAAGCATGCAGAAGGAAAGAGATAAAGCAGACACCTTAAAGACGAAAAGTCACATGTGGTGGTTCATGCTGTTATTTGGGAAACTGAGGCAGGAATTCAAGGCTTCACAGCAGAACTCTGCTCCACCCCACCCAGAAAAAAAAAAACCTAGGAGGAGGAGGAAAAGCATTTTAGTAACAGAAGGCAAGTAAGGAAGGAAAGTAATTCTGTTCATGTTTTCGATTAGCTTTGTATGTGTAACACATTCATATAGTTGAGCAAAGTTCTGTGTTGAGATAGGGTCCTGCTATGTAGCCCAGGCTGGACTCTGTCAGCACTCCTCCTACCTTGGCCTCCCGTGTGCTGGAATTACAGACCGCACCACCACACCTTGCTCGCCCCAACTCTCACCCTTAGTGCAGGGCCTTAAATGCAGAGCCTCAGGGATGCGAGGCAAGAACACTGAGGGACGATGACTCTGCCAGCTGAGCTGTGTCCTGTCGTTACTTGGAATTTGTTCCTTACTAGCCCACAGCCCGTAGTGAGTGCTGTCAAAGAGTTAAAAAAAAAAAAAAAAAAAAAAAAAAGCAATGAATTCATCTGCAGTCTGTAGGCTTGATTCTGAAGCAGCAGTCGGACGAAGGTGGTCAACCCTGGTAAAAAGAGGGCCATGCCTTTTCATTCTTGCTTTTCAGTTTACTTTTTGAGACAGGCCTCAGGGAGCTGGGGCAGCCTTGAACTTCTTGTTATTTGCCTTCACCTCCTCAGTCCTGGGATTACAGGCATGTGCCATAGTGCCAGGCTTCCTATGTTGCTGGGAATCCAGTTTCTTGCATAATAAGCAAATCCTCTCCTGACTAAGCTCCTGAGGTCTCACGGTGTAGCCTAGGCTGTCCTTAAACTCACAGCAGTCACCGTATGTCAGTCTCACGAGCTGGCATTACAGCCTACCTGCCCATCCTCCACCCCAGGGAAATTCCTCCCCTGAGACTGGAGTTTGCTTCTGTCACTGTCAGAAAACACTGAGACCAAAAGCAACTTGGGGAAGGACAGGGCTTGTTCTCATCTTCCAGGTTATGGCCTGTGGTTGAGGGAAGTCAGACCTGGAACTCAGGGCAGAAACTTGCAGGTGGAACCTAGAGCAAAGACCGTGAGGGAAGGCTGCTCTCTGGCTCGCCTCAATTCTTCACACTCAGCCAGGCTGTCTTACACAGCCGAGGCCGCCTGGCCTCAGCGGCACTGCCCACCGAGAGCTTGGCCTTGCTACATCAATCAGAAATCAATCTGCTGCCCCACAGGCCAATCCGAGGAAGGCCATTCCTCAGCCAAGGTTCTGTTCTTTCAAGTGAACACAGCTGGTGTCAAGTTGACAAAAACTAACCAGGACCGCCAACTTACGCAGCCCACTGTCACACTGCTGTGTGGATGAATTTTCATGGCCACGACTGACTGCCTGATTTTACTGTGATTCCAGTTCAATCACGTATTATTTCATGGATGTAGTCACCTTTTTTCTCTGAATGTTTTTTTTTTCTTCCTACAGGGATAAAATATACTGAGGACTCTGATGTTTTGTATTTTATTTTTATTTTTTTATGTGTTTTGCCTGCATGTGTGTCTGCTGTCCTTCATTCTGCAAAAGACATATGGAAGCTACCTATTATATGCCGGACTTGGCACCAAGGATCCAACAATTAGACCTCAGGCTTCACTTCCCGAGGACTCAATTATTGCTCTCAGCCATAGAAAGATGACAGCAACAATACCAAAAAGGGATGGCATAGCTTCTCATCACCTCAGACTGGAGCTATTAGCTATTAGGGAGGCATTTTAAAACAATGAAAAGCAAGCATACTGGTGTCTAGGTCCGGGGAAAAAAATAATGTGTCAATAATAAGGGCAGCGAAGGGCAAAGAGGCAGTAAGCGGAGTGGACATTTCGGCCAGAAAAAGACTGGGGAATGACTCCAGGGAGCCTTGGCTCTGTTGCCTGGGACACAGGCCTTTACAAGGGGCGGACTGAAGACAGCTGGAGGCTACCTTTCAGGGAGGATGATTATTAAGGTTTTTGTTAAGAATTTTTTTTTAATTAACAGTTTGTGCAAAATCAACATCGCCGCTTGGCCCGTACGGGGATCGAACCCGCGACCTTGGCGTTATTAGCACCACGCTCTAACCAACTGAGCTAACCGGCCGGGACGCGGCATGGCTCTTTCCTTCCAAGTATAGAAGGTCTCAAACAGCCTTTTTTTCCCTTGATTTTTGATTCTTCCAGCAAGTCCCGGTGCTGACTCAGCCGGAGCCGGGAGCGCCGCGCCACCTTGAAGACCGTTTGCGATTCCTTGAGGGTTTGTTTGGTTTCTTTTCCCTTGAGCCAGAGGAACCGGGGCGGGAAGCGCTCTACGATTGAGTCCTCAGCCGCAGGTGCGGCCTCGAAGCAGCGACGGGTCAGAGGTTTCTTCTGGCTTCGCCACGGCCTTGGCCAACGCGGGAGGGAGGCTGTTCCTCCAGCGCAGCTCCTCAACGCGAAGGATTTTCGGGGAAAGCTCTTCTGCGGCGGTGACCGGTTCAGTTTCCATACTAAATCCTAGAATCCAGCCTTAGGCGCGTGTTAGCGCGTATTCAAATAACGCATAACGACGCGTCCTCCCGGCACCGGCTCCGTGGCTTAGCTGGTTAAAGCGCCTGTCTAGTAAACAGGAGATCCTGGGTTCAAATCCCAGCGGGGCCTTTTTGCTTGGTTCCCATTTCATCCCACCTGGTATTCGCAGCGATCGCAGCGGAGGGTTTTTCCTTCCGGCGCACGAGTTGGAGCATATCCAGCCTTTTACGCTTTGCTGAGACTGAACAGCCTTGCACTGGCAGATCGAGACGGGAGATAGAGGAGTTCGGGAAAAAAAAAAAAAAAAAAAAACGCTCCGGGGACGCCTGAGGGACAGAACAGAGCTGCCAGGGTTTTGAGGTCACGAATTTAGAGATGCAGAGGTTTGCTGAGGTTTGCTCCTTTGCATTAGACACTGTTGAGAAGGAATGATAGTGTATGGACCTTACACATGTTGGGAGGGATGGTGCAAGCCTGTAATTCTTGTGTTTGGGACAAAGAGGTGAAAAGATCTGGAGTTCAAGACTAGACTCCTGTTTTTGGTGGGGTTGTGTGTGTGTGTGTGTGTGTGTGTGTGTGTGTGTTTGTTTAAGATTATTAGTAATGAAACATGTATCTGACAACTGACTATAGGTAAAAAATGAAAAAGTAATCTTGAGATTTGATGACTTGCGCCTTTTCAGGCAGATTTTGCATAGAATAACTGCAAAAGACATCAAACTCCGAAAAATTAAGACATCCATGTTGAACTATGTAAAATTCCCCTTCTTTAATAAGGTTCACAGAATTCTACAATCAGAGATTTTTTTTTTTTTTTTTTTTTTTTTTTTTTTTTTTGAGCTGAGCATTCAGGACTATGCAGTGTGCCGGAAGACTAATAGTGTGCAGACTGCTTAGCTTGGGGTCATACTTCACGAACACAGGGCTTCCCTGGCTTGCTCGAGGCCCTGATTTAGCTTGCTATTACTACAAAATTAAAATCAATAAAATAATAACAAATTATCCTTCCCATGAAAGTTGATATTACAGAATCATACGTAGCTCTGGAAGCATTGAATGTATAAAAAAAAGAATATGACAAACACATATAACTCTTTCAACATGGCTCAGGCACTCACAGCTGCATCTGTGTCAAAAGATGGCTGGAAGGCTTTTTTTCTTCCCTTCCTTCCTTCCTTTCTGAGACAGCGTCTTACCCTGGAGCTGAAGCTGGCCTCTGTAGCCCAGGCTTACCTCAAGTGGTTTGATCAAGCATCTGTCTATGGTCAAAAATCAACAGTGTCCAGACCTGTTGTGTTCTTTACTTATCCAGACCTTCCTTCCTCAAGGACCAAGTGTCATTTACAAAGAGAGAGGTCTGTCTTTGAGGGTTTTGTCTGCTGTTTTGGGACGGCAATCCTAAGCAATTTGCTTTTGTCGGGTTGGAAATAAAAAGCAGCAAAAGCTAATGAGGGAGGTTGGGTCCCAGAAGAAACAAACTTGCACTTAGCAACAGCAAAAAATAGTTTGCAAGTGGGACTGGAGCAATGGCTCAGCCACCCAGAAGACCCAGGTTCAGTTCCCAGCATCCCATGGTGGCCCAAAATCATCCATGACTCCAGTTTCAGGGGATCTGGTGCTCTCTTCTGACCGCTGTGTTAGCTCTGCATACATATGGTGCACCTACATACTCATACACATAAAATAAACACATCTAATAAAAAGACAATTCTAAAAATATTTTACAATCATTTCGGTTTCTTTTTCGTTTTTGGTTTTTAATTGAAAAAAATTTTTATTTTAATTTCTTAAGAACCTGGCAGAAGAAGCATTAAGAAAACCTAGCATACCAGGCATGGTGCCGGGGAGTCAGAGGCTGGCAGATATCTGAGTTTGAGGCCAGACTGGTCTACAAAGAGACTTCCAGGACAGCCAGGACTACCCTTCTGGCTGTGGGGAGGTAGGGGATGATGACACGGATTTGTAAAAGTAAATTTTATTCTCTTGATTTAATTATCATCTTGGAGGCTTATGCCTCCATCTTCAAACCTAGGCCTGGTCCTAGAAGAGTCTAGCCCCCATAAAGAGACTTACTGCTCAATAAGCTCACCTTCCTAGCTCTTTCTAAACGCTTGCTGACTGGTTCAACTCTGCTGTTTTGGCTCAAACCTCTCTCCAAGCTGGTCCCATCTGGCTTCTCCCTCAGTTTCTGACTGAATATCTCTGCTTGGACCCAGACTCTAGCAATCTGTTCTAATCTTCTGGCTTCTTCTTATTCTCTAGCTCATTCTGTCTTCACCTTTCTCAAGCTTTCTCTTTTCAAACTGTCTCTGTAAAGTTGTCCTGGTAAAACTGCCCCTGAACTCAGAGAACTGAACTGCCACAAACTCAGCTCCACTGCACTGCCTCTCAACTCACTGGCTCAACCAAACTGCCTGAGCAGAAAAGACCAGAACTCAGAAATCTGTATGCCTCCATCTCCTGAGTGCTGGCATTAAAGACATAAACCACCACACCTGGACCTAAGCATTTCTTTACCTGAAATTTGCTCTATACCAGGCTGGCCTTGAATTTAGAGATCTGCTTGTCTCTATCTCCTGGGACTAAAGGCATGTTTGTATTCCACATGGATCACAGAGACCTAAAAGTCCTTTGAATGTGATCTGTTGTAGAATATTAATATTTATTATTGATTTATCTTTTAGCTAAACAGTGGTTATTCGAGTGGTTAAGAGCACTGTCTGAGAAAAGGGATCTTGGAATTACAGCCGCCATTGTTACTGCCATCTCATTGGCAGCTGTTGGAGCTACCACCGCGGCATTAGCCATGAGTCATACTGTGCAGACTGCTCAGACCCTAAATAATCTTTTAGCCAATGTAGCTCATGCTCTAGATGTAAAAAAAGGAATTAATGCTCAACTAAAAGGAGACTTGATGGTGTTCAATCAGAGGATT
>REGO01000335.1:2022058-2036444 GCA_010120015.1 Rhombomys opimus
TCAGAAAGAAGGAGAGGAGGACCTCCCCTATCAGTGGACTTGGGGAGAGGCATTCATGCAGAAAGGGGGGGAGGGTGGGACCGGGAGGGGAGGAGGGAGGGACTTATGGGGGGATACAAAAGGAATAAAGTGTATTTAATAAAAGTTAAATAAAAAATTAAAAAAAAAAGAGCACTGTCTGTTCTTCCAAAGGACCCGTGTTCAATTCCCAGCACCCACATGGCAGCTCACAACTGTCTGTAATGCTAATTCCAAGGATCTGATGCCTTCACACTAATGCACATAAAATAAAGTTAAACAAATTATTAGAAAAAAATAGTGGTTATTCCTAATCCAGCTGTGTACCCAAATCACCACACAGAGACTAGGAATTATTTAATTAACCTAGAGCACAATGCTGGACAATAGTTACTCCATCCTGAACCTCCAAGCCCACATAGCTTCCAACCATTCAGATATTACACATTGTGCTTGCTTTTAGTCATATCTTAGGTCCGGTTCATCTCTCCTCCTGGTTCCAAGTCCTCTCCTGCCCTTCTCCCCTCTGATTCCCCCCTACTTGCTTCTTTCTCCTCCCCTCCAAACCAGGATGTCCCATACTATTCTCTCCATTGCTCAGCACTGGCTGGATGTTTCATTGACAATATATTGAACAAATGGTGACATGTTTACACAAACTTGAGACAGAAGATGCTTAGAATAAACATCACAATGCAATGTCTGGATTGAAACCAGATAGTGGGGTAGAGAAATCAGCATTTGAATGAACAAGGGTAAATTGTATACATTCCACAAGAACATTATCTCTTGCCAGAGGAGCCATGTTTTGAATTAAAATTTCTCTACGAAAAACTAGCATATTTCACAGGCCATGAAAAACAAACCTATTTCAAGTGTAGCTGGTGAGTATTTTTTAAATATTACATTATTAAAGTATTAATAAATGCTAACATTATTACAGAAGAAAGAGTGCAGGATAAAGAAGAAAGGCAATGTCCAGGTCTAGGAGCTAAACAGACACAAGCAACTTGGACACCTGTAAAATTAAATGTTCAAGGGCTGTTCCTGGGACTCAAAAACAGAAACTCCTAAACTGCAAAAGCAACTATAAAAGAATAAGAAGAAAGTAGGAAGGGCTGAAACATCCAAAGTCCAGGGCAAGGAGAAAAGCAGCAGTGAGAAAGCAGACCACCCCCCTCCCAGGCGGAGAGAAAAGGGAAGGGCTCCGATGGATGGCATTAAAGGTACAGCCTTCAAAGTCTCCAAAGAAAGCAGAGGTGAACTGGGCATGATGGTGCACAGCTTTGATCCCTGTGCTCAGGAGGCAGAGGCAAGAAGATCTCTCTAATTCCAGGACTACATAGTGAGACGCTGACTCACTAAAAACCAACAGGTATAGCACTAAGATTGGGATTAAACGATGCAAAAATGTTTCACCTGGTTCCCAAACACTGCTCTTTTCGTGGGATTTCTTAGTTTTCTAGAAATAAAATTCTGCTGTTTGGAAGAGACAGCTGACAATAAAATAAAAAGTGGCCATCTCTTAAAAGCAAAAGAGGAGTATAAGAGAAAACAATAAAGGGAGGCATAAAGTGAGAGGAAATTTTACACCATTGAGAGCACTGTCCGAGTAATTACCCTACTATAGGCAACTTGATAGCATTCACGTTTGGGAGACGTGAGAGAGAGGGTCTCCGTATAGACCATCCTGCCCTCGAACTCACCAAGTATTAAAGGCTGGTCTTTTACTCCTGACTGTTCTGCTCTATCTCCCCAGTGCTGGAATGACAGGCACATGCCTGCCTGGTAAGAAACCCTGCTCCACTGTCACTAACCTCCCTTCTCACCCACCCGTCCCCCAAAATAAAAGACACTATTATGCCCTCCAAAAAGTTCTTGATTGGATTGGAGAGATGAGTATGTAAATGGTAGATAGATAAATAGATAGATATATAGATAGATTGTAGATAGATAGATACATAGATAGATAGGCAATGGACACAAAGAATGTGGAGCTGATAACCTAAGGGGTGAAAGAAGTGGGAAGGAAAGAAAGAGCTTCACAGGACTGTCTTTGCCCTGGTGGACTGTCTCACAGAGTTCATCGTCACATAGGGCTCAGGAGCATGAAAAGCCTTAGTCTCTGTTGCTGTTTGTTTTCTCTTGTCTTGTTTTGCTTCTGTCAAAGTACATTAGTCCTGCAGAGGCTCATATTTCCTGAGCCTTCCCCTTCTTTGTGAGGCTTAGCAATCGATCAGGTTGTGAGGCCAAGCTCCCATTCCCCTTGAGAGATGAACTCACTACGTACATTACAAGCGAAACACAGAATACTGCGAAATTGGCCAAGTATTCTTGCTAGCCTATCTGGGATTCCGGCACACCCTTTTTGCAAAAGGAAACTTGTATGCCAACCTACTCTCACTTTGTTCATATGTTTCTTTGTGAGAAGTTGGGATCATTCTGTGAGTTTCTAGCAGGAGTAAGCAGGGAACCCACGGAAAGACTCTCAGAGATGAGGATGGTGTTGCCATGCTCACCTGACTGACAGTCACTGTCATTTCTCCTCCTCACTTGGGAAGAAGGCTCAACAACCAGCTGAAGCTGGCCCCAGCCTGATGCACAAATTCAGTAACTGTAGATTAACGTTCCCGTTGCACAACAGATTGTACTCAACATGTACTCTGAAACTCCAGACAAACTAAGCACAGGGTTTTATAGTAATAAAAGGAGCCACGCCTTTTTTGTAACCACTTATGTACCTCACCTACTTCAGAGTGCTTGACACCTGACAGGCAAAACCAACCAAACAACCAAAAAACAGACCACACGCCAGAGACAGCGTGTGTGCTGCCTTTTCTTGAGGAGCAAGGAGGAGTTCTGCTGTGATAGAGGGTGTGGAGTTGGGCGGTTGGCATAGAAGAGAGCATTCCCTGGAGAGTGCCTTTCAAGTGAAGCTCAGTCTCCTCTCCAGCAAATGATACATGTTGATTTTTTTTTTTTTTTTAATGAATACACCTTTAAGGCATTGGACTTTGAATCCAATGGAGCTCCCCCATGCAGGTTCAGGTTCAAATCCCGCTTACAGCTACATTTTCCTGCTTGATTTCTGCAAAACATTTGATGGTCTAATGGTGAGATCAGCATCCTGCCCTGACAAACCCTTTACAACCTGAAGTCATCCAGGGAACACTGAATTCTGTTTTACACTTAAGCGCCTTTCGTTATTTGTTGGGTTATAATGCCACTTTACAATAAATTTATCACTGGTGAGTATGTACTTTTTGGAACACGAGGAAAAGACTGGTCAATATCTTCTGAAGTGTGTGGAAAGACACCTCATTTTTTGCAACACGTACATTCCCCGAAACAGAACTGCTCAGTGAGAAATGCTGTGCCTCATCCACATCCATGCAGCTCTACTGTAGGAAAGTCCGTGTGGGTACGTGATCCAGCTGAACTAGAGTAACAAAGTTCAGAACGAGGCACAGAAAAGAGGTACAAACACAAAGCTGAAAAAAATAAATAAATAAATTGCTCTTCTCCCTATAGCTTAACTAGTGTCCCGGAGATAAAAAGCGGTCTTTATGAAAACAAGGGGACTGAAGCACGGTGGGAAAACGGTCTAAGAGGAGGGAAATAGAAAACACGGCATATTTTCCTTTCACGTGTAGAATCTGTATGTGTCTTAGTTAGGGTTGCTATTGCTATGAAAAACACTATGACCAAAAAGCAAGTTGGGGAGGAAAGGGTTCATTCAGCTTACACCTCCATCAACAGAGGAAGTCAGGGCAGGAACCCAAACAGGGCAGGATCCTTGAGGCAGAGCGCTGCTGGCTGGCTTGCTGCTTCTCCTGGTTTGCCCACTCAGCTTGCTTCTCTCTGAATGCTGTCATTCAAATGCACACAGAGACAGCTCACAGTATTGAAGAGCCCAGGCATTCGTGATCTGTGAAGTTAATTTTCGGAGTCTGAAAGCTACTTCCAAAGCAATTAAGCACCCACCTTCTGACAGTTTTTTTCCCCCCTACTTTCTCTCTCCCTTAATTCCCGGAGTCAGAAGAAATGCAAGATGGGCAGGAAAGCAGAAAGAGGACAGAGAAAGGGGAGGGAAAAGTCTAAGGTGTGGGGGGTGGAGTGGCGGGTGGGGGGGGTGGATTGGAGGTGTGGGATAAGAGAGTAAAAAGAAGTGTAGGATCTGAAGAGGATTTGGAGAGAGGAAGAGAACCGGCAAGGAAGAGAACCCAGGATGGCAAGTGGGATGACAATATCAAAGTATAATGATGTATGTGTGAAAATGCCGCAGGGAAAGCTATTGCTTTGTACACTAACTTAAAACGAGTGTAAACTAAGTTAAATAAACACGGTAAAGGGGAGACCGGTTGGCTTGTGGACCAGAAACGCAGTGTTGGGGAGGCGGAGGCAGATCCACGATCCTACAGACACAGGCGAACTACCCAGCGGGAAGACGGGAGGGAGCGAGGGCGCTTAGGGAGCGCGGAAGGGAAGCCTCGGAGCGCGCCTAGGCGGAGTTCTCTGCACCAGGCCAAGTGGGGAGGGAGGCTGGAGCTGGGTCGCTGTTAAGCGGGAGGAAATCTGTCAAATGCAGCAGAGAGTGGGCCCTGCGCACCTCCCGGCGCGGCGCAGAGCAGGCGGTTGCCGACTCCTGGAGTCTGGTTAGACCAGGCCGAGCAGCGGACACCGAAGAAAGCTCCGCCCGGGGACCCTGGCACGCCCGGCTGCCCTGCAGGGACCCTTGCGCCTCGGCTGGGACTCACCGCGGAGTCTGAGGGCCGGAGGACCCCGCAGGGCCCTGCGGACCACATCAGCGGAAGGATCAGGAGTTCGAGGCCAGCCCCCGACACACAGCACTTGGGGGGCCAGCTCTCTCCCCAGTCACCCTTTGACTGCTATCCGAGTCGCCCACACACAAACACACAAACACACACACACACACACACACACACACACACTCCCCGCGCTTTCATGGGCTTCGAACCCGCGAACACCTCCTCCCTCTGCCTGCTGATGGGTGTGGTCACTGCGGCCTTTGCTTTTCCTTCTTGAACTTTTTAAAAGATCGGGGTCCGACCTCACTGTGCATACTCTTAACACTGTGCCGAAACTCGGAGAGGCGGCTCACTCAGCCTCCCGGGAAATCTGGCTGTAGTCAAAAAAAGAATGCTCACTGGCCCGTACGGGGATCGAACCCGCGACCTTGGCGTTATTAGCACCACGCTCTAACCAACTGAGCTAACCGGCCAGAAGACGGGCAATGATGCAACAAAAGCAGATTTTCCGTGTGTGCAATGAAAACTGTATCTTCTCCAAAGGAGCTCTTAAAGCTCTATTCACGGATTTACACAAGGGGGTCTGCGATACTGCAGCCGCAGATTCCGTCCAGAAGCTTCAACAGTTGATGAAGTTACCCTGAAAAGGCCTCATGGCCCCACGTTTCTCTTTTAGAAGCGCGCCAACCTACGTTACAAATGGAAACTTCTCGGTAACTTGTTATCTATTGCCTGTTTCTTCCAAGTTGGTTCAAAGCAGATTCTCGAGACCCAGGCACACGTCAGCATCTAGGCTTAGAACTGGGGCTACCAACTCCACAGCACACAGGAACCCGGCTGTGGCCTTCCTCCTCGGTGCGGAGAGGTCCAGGGAACCATGAGGATGCTAGGGACAGAACAGAGCCTGGCACATGCAGCCACTGACTCTGAACTCCACTCCTTTCCCTGATTCTTACACATACACTCAATAACATCTGCTTTTACACAAATAATGCACCGTGTGTGTGTGTGTGTGTGTGCGTGCGTGCATTCCTACTTCCTTTTGGGGCATTAGTGAAAACTGAGGAAGAACTTAGCTTCTTGGACACCTGAAGAGTTTCAAAAGCCCTTTTCTATGAGAATCCAAAATTACGCGGTTCCTCATTCTATCACGGGGTCATTAGGGCAGCTTCAGCAAAGGAACAAAGTGCACAGTGGGGTGTGAAAAAGAACCTCTTGCCGAAACCCGGGATTGAACCAGGGACCTTTAGATCTTCAGCCTAACGCTCTCCCAACTGAGCTATTTCGGCTTGGTCCTGGGTGTCTGGCCAGTTGTATCAGGGCTCCAAAATGTCCCGGAAGGGGACAAGGGACGGAAAAAGTCAAAGCCTTGGGGAGTCCCTTGTATTTCTCCAACAACTCTAAAGGAGGCTTCTTGTACCTGGTGCTGGAGCTTTTGTTAAATAGTTTATGGCTCTTGGGAAAACCATTATCACCCCACGTATTGTAAAAGTTCATTTAAACACGGAGGGATTGTAAATTTAGGTAAACATAAAACAATATAATGCCTATGTTGCTTTTGTTCACACAGTCTTAGTGTGATTTATCCTTCCTCTCCCACCAACTTCTGCGTTGACCACCCCCGCTTCCCAGCTAACACCCCTCAGCCCCTCTTTTTTGGCATTTCCTCCCTTTAAGTGACCTGTTTCCTGCAAATACATTGCGGGGGTGGGGGGTAACAGAGCGTCCATAAAAGGAACTAACACTGTAGGAAACATTTGCTCCAGAGAAAGAGGAGAGAAAGCGGGACAGGAAGAGAAAACCGTTAGACTTGAGAGACACAGGAACAGGGTGAATCAAAACTTTGATCCAGAAATGTTGGGTGCCAGACCGGAGACTGCCCCGAGGTGATGAGATTTTGGGCATTTTGCCCCTCACCTAGCCAGAGCCAAGCCAGCTACGGACTGGCGGGGCTTCCGGCAGGGCAGTAGTCCGGGGCCTGGCGCTTGGTGATACCCCCGTATGTATGTGGTCAAATGTGCCAGACTCTGAGATGTAAAATGCTTTGTTTGCCATGCCAGAACGTACCTTGCTAAAGGTGGAATTGAGCTCTCTTGAGCTCCCTGTACTTTGCTCTCTGCTGCTCTTCCCCCTGACCTGTTTTCTGCTTCTCTATTTGGGGATATAAAAAGAGCCGTTAATAAACTCTCGGGCTTTCATCATTAGACCTTGTGACTCCAACTTTCGACTCTTTACTTTCCTGACTTCTATTTGTTTGTTTGTTTGGTTGGTTGGTTGGTTTTTGGTCTTTGGTTTTTGGTTTTTCCGTCCCTTATCCCCTTCCGGGGACATTTTGGAGCCCTGATACAACTGGCCAGACACCCAGGACCAAGCCGAAATAGCTCAGTTGGGAGAGCGTTAGACTGAAGATCTAAAGGTCCCTGGTTCAATCCCGGGTTTCGGCAAGAGGTTCTTTTTCACACCCCACTGTGCACTTTGTTCCTTTGCTGAAGCTGCCCTAATGACCCGTGATAGAATGAGGAACCGCGTAATTTTGGATTCTCATAGAAAAGGGCTTTTGAAACTCTTCAGGTGTCTAAGAAGCTAAGTTCTTCCTCAGTTTTCACTAATGCCCCAAAAGGAAGTAGGAACACACGCACACGCATGCACACACACACACACACACACACACACACACACCGTGCCTTATTTGTGTAAAAACAGATGTTATTGAGTGTATGTGTAAGATTAAGGGAAAGGAGTGGAGTTCAGAGTCAGTGGCTGCATGTGCCAGGCTCTGTTCTGTCCCTAGCATCCTCATGGTTCCCTGGACCTCTCCGCACCGAGGAGGAAGGCCACAGCCGGGTTCCTGTGTGCTGTGGAATTGGTAGCCCCAGTTCTAAGCCTAGATGCTGACGTGTGCCTGGGTCTCCGAGAATCTGCTTTGAACCAACTTGGAAGAAACAGGCAATAGATAAATTCCATTTGTAGGTTGGCGCGCTTCTAAAAGAGAAACGTGGGGCCATGAGCGCCTTTTCAGGGTAACTTCATCAACTGTTGAAGCTTCTGGACGGAATCTGCTGCTGCAGTATCTCAGACCCCCTTGTGTAAATCCGTGAATAGAGCTTTAAGAGCTCCTTTGGGAAAATATATAGCTTTCATTGCACAAATGGAAAATCTGCTTTTGTTGTGTTACTTAAAATCAACTAAGCACATGTCCAGTCAGTGCAATTGTTTAGCGTGTGGTACTGATACAGCAGCATTTCTGCGGGTGATGCCAAGGCTGTGAGTTCGAGCCTCACCTGGAGCATGTTTTCTTCCCTTTCCAGCTCAAACATGTTTGGAAATAATTTTTTTTTTTCCTTCCAAGAACACAACAAATGGTAATATTTTCCATGGTGCGAGCACATAAATTCCTGTGATAAAGGGCATCTGCTCCATTTCAAACATGGGAGTAAAAGTACTCGAGTCGAGAGAAATTTCTTGCTCGCTAATTTTTAGGTAAGCAGAACGTGAGAGCCTCAGTGTTCCCCCTCTCCCACCGCATCCCAGGACAGGATTCTTCACTTTTGGGGACTGGGTCAGTACCTGGTAATGCTCTCACTGGACTCATGTTCTACTATTTCCGCAAGGCTTGCCGTGAATCTAAATCTATCCTTGAGCTGAGTCCAGCCTTATCATCTGTTTCGGAAAAGCCTGCCTGGATACGCCCTGCACTGGAGAAACTGAGGCTGGAAGACTCCCTGGAGATGAAGGCCAGTCTGGGATACAGAACCAGTGCCTGCCCAGCCTGAGACCCACAGTGAGATAAACTTAACCATCCCAGCTCTTTCTATTGTCAGCTTGGCTCATATAAACATCTCCATAAAACATACTTTATCTTGTATAAAAGGAAATAACGAGATCCCAGTCTGCCTAACCTGAAAGAACTAGTCTACAAACACTTGAAAATGCACTAACCCTTGGAGATGCCATTCTGAGAAAGACAGCCGTGCTCAGCTATTCAGAATAAGAGACTTCTTCTGCCTCAGACCAAGGACCTTAACGCCTCTGAGCAGGACCAAACTAGGTTAGCCTAAAAATCTGTAAACACACATTTTAACTCTATTTAATTTATGATTCTTAATACCTCTTCTCCATGCCAACTCCTTCCAGCACCCCAACACCAGGTAGGAGAGAGAAAGAAAGTTAGTGGGGAGAGGGGGCAGAGTTCCCTTTAGCTCCTTCCTGCTGGTTAGAGTCGTCAGGTTCCTTGTGGGAAGTCCAATCTTCATTTTGGTATATCTCCAATGTCTCCTCATGAAACTGCATCAATAGCAACCAGGAGTAGCAGATTGAGAGAGGGCATTAGAAGCATTCTTTCTCGGAGATCCTCCAACACTCTCTGGGCTCTGGCATTTATTCCCTCTCCAGAGTTCTCAGAGTTAAACTATCTGCATCTGGCAAAGAGCCCCTGTCAGAGCCCGCATGAGGTGGATACTTTGCTGTTGTGGGCAATCTGAATCAGTCCCAAATCCTACACCTGGGATCAAAACAAAAACATGTTTACATCCACAGCAAAGAACTCTAACTGCAGTCTGCCTTAGGGCATCTGTTGTGTAGGTTTTTATTACATACTATTGATATATCTTTTAGTAAAGCTGCGTTTAATCCTAAACAGCTGCTTAACCAAATCACCACACAGAGACTAGGGTTTATTTAGTTAACCTAGAACACAATGTTGGGCAATTGTTACTCCATCCTAAACCTCCAAGCCTGCATAGTGCCTACCATTCAGATCTCCCATGTTATACTTGCTTTGAGTGACATCTTAGGTCCAGTTCATTTTTCCAAGTCGGTCCAGGACCTCTCCTCCAGCCTCTGCTCCCCCAGCTTCTCTCCTGCTGCTGCTTCTCCTCCTCTGCCTCCTACTCCTTCCTCTCCATTGCTCAACATTGTGGCTGGTTGTTTTATTTTGGCTTGTTTACACAAAGTTGAGACAGGTGATGCTTAGAATAAGTATCACAATGCAATGTCCAGATTGAAACCAGAGAGTGGTTGAAGGGAGAGAAATCAGCATTTGAATGAACAAGGATAAGGTGTATACATCTCAAAAGAACATTATACCAACATTTCCCCCTTTAAGTCCAATAAAAGACTCCTTTCAATACAATAATAATTATGAAATTATGAAAACTGTTAGGTAAAATCTACATGTGCAATGTCTAGTCCATGTGTATTTAGCACATGGAGAGGGTATCTTAGGAGAAAGTGTCTGATTATCCTATCTATCTTGACAAGTTTAAAGTTCTATATCTAAATTAACTTTTATCCTTATTGATATTACCTATATGAAAGCATTTCTTAACTTCTAAACAACTTAAGCTTAAATGTGGCACTGTAACTATTTGGTCTTCAACCCTATCAGAGACTTGAGAAGGAACAAAATTAGTTATTAGAGTAAATAGGAAGTGCATGTTAGCAGCTTCCAAAAAATAAACATTAACAGAGACAGTTTGCTGCCTGAACAGTCACCGATAACTCTTTGTAACATTGGAGCATCATCTTCAGCCTCTGGCTCAGAATATTTGACACACATAAATGTGAAGCAGGAACTATTTAGCACTTGCTTACCCTGTCTTGGCAGAGTTCAGCAGTCGACTTGTCCTGCATTTAAGCTTGCCCATTTTTGGTAGAATTTGTCTGTTGTGAAGTGAGGGTATTTTTTTACCCAAGTGGCTTGTTTGCCACCTTTGAAGCCATCTCCATATGAAAGTTCTTAGATGCTCATCATCTTCTTTGAGGTAGGTGGGGTGCTGCCAGGAGATGACCTGTCTCATCATCAAAGAATCTTTAAAATAATAAAGACATATTAAAATGCCGTATTCTGTAGGTCTCTGAAGTTTTTGAAGACTACCTATCTTTACATAATCGATCTGTCTACAAAATCATACCTATCTGTTAAACCTAGGATGTATACTCCTATAATAAATTAGACTAGTGTCTGACATGACTATGAGTTGATTAGCGATTAACTTGCATTACCTAATACCCTAACACGTTACTAGCAGTTTAAAAGTATTGGAAGTAACCTTGAATTTGTATCAATATACTAAAGCTTATATACCAATGTATCAAAAGTACTTTTTTGTATCAATATGCAAAATCCTATACCAGAATTAAAACTAACCTTATTTGACAATAACAAATAAAACCCTAAGTTGAGTAGATTCAATAATCTAACTATTGTCTTATTCCTATAAGGTATCCCTGTATACTCCTTTCTTTTTAAGCCCTTTTCTCCTTAACTAAGAAAAAAAAAAAAAAAAAAAAGAAAAGAAAAAGAAAAAGGAAAAGAGAGAAATCCCTGAGTATAACTTTGTTTCACTCTGATTAAGACCATTACTAATTTATAAACATCTCCCAACAACAATAAGAATTCATAGCCACAGAAAACAACCAAAAACACACCCAACCCCCTTTAAGGAAAATTGGACGTCGTTCTCATGGATTTCTTCTAGCTGACATTTTGGACACGCAGAAATCCTGTTAGGGGGGCCAAAGAAAATTGGAAAATTTGGTTAACTAAGCCAGCAATAACATTTGTGGTCCAGTCTTCGAATGTTGAGAAATTTCAGGCTTAACAGAAGTCCTGTTTGGAACAGTCTAAAATGCTGAGCCAATTAAGATTAGTAGCTTTCTTCAAAGATCTCTTGGGAGCAGGCTTTGATGAGAAATAGCAATTGAAGCAGTTGAGGCAGGAACAAGCAGAATGCTGGAACATACAAGGTGCTGGAACAGATGTGTCAAGTCTCAGAACACTGGAAAGATGAATTCTGTCAGGTTTGATCCAGTATCTCCAGTGTCTGGTCCTTTTGTTCTAAAAACATATAATTTCTCACAATCATTATACAGCTCTAAAATTATAAATGTATGAGATGTGCAGGCTGAAACTAAACTGTAAGCCAATTTTATCTATGCCAAATAAAAGAATGGCATAATAATTTTTTGAGGTTATTATAGCCAAGGATTTATTGGAGTTCTGGCTAGAGACATTTTTTTTTAATTTTTTTTTTTTTTAATGTCTCAGCCAGTTTTAGAGTTGTTCCCATGTGAAGGGATTATCAACTTACATTACCTGTTGTGTTTGATTTTCTTGATTTCTCTCTTCTTGTGAGTGGCCAAGGTCTTCAGGTGGTCGTCCTCTGTCATATCTGATTTTTATTAGTTTTGAAGGAACCCATAATTTCTCTTCTCCTGTATGAACATAAACAAAACCTCTTCCCCAGCGTAACACATTCCCCACTCTCCACTGTGAAGTTAGGGTATCTTTGAAATACACAGGCTGAAATAATTTGGCAGTTTTTTCTATAACCCAGTGTCTCTCCGAAGCTGTTGTTTGTTGTTCATTAACATTTAAGAAATTTAAGGTCAATAAAGCATTATGTAATCTGTCTCTGGGGGTTTTTAATACCCCTCTCTGTTTGTTAAGCATGTCCCTTAAAGTACGATTGGATCTCTCAATGACTGCTTGACCAGTTTGTGAGGTATACCTGTTACATGCTTTATCTTGTAATATGTAAAAAATCCTTCCATTTTATTAGAGACATATGCTGTAGCATTATCAGTCTTAATTTGTTTAGGAATACCCATAACTGCCATCACTTCTAATAAATGTGGAATAACCGAATCAGAACTTTCAGAACTTAAGGCTGTTGCCTGTTGAAACCTGAATATGTGTCTATAGTATGATGCACATATTTCAGTTTACCAAACTCTGTAAAATAAAGCACATCCATTGCCAAATTTCATTTCTTTGGTTACCTTTAGGGTTACTTCCTGCAGGTAGTGAAGTTTGGCTATATAAAGAACAAGTGGGGCATTTTCTCACAATTTCTTTGGCTTGTTGCCAAGTGATAGAAACTCTCTTTTTAAACCTTTGCTGTTAACATGGTGTTTTTTTATGAAATTCTGAGGCCTCCAACACACTTCCTATCAATAGTTGATCAATTTCCTCATTGCCTTGTGCTAGAGTGCCTGGCAGACCCATATGAGATCTGACATGTGTTATACACAATGAATTATTTCTATTTCTGATTACTTGTTGTGATTGAAGAAACAGTGAGGTTAAATCCAAATTATCCTGAATTAGATCAGCTTTTTGGGTATCTGTTGTTGTTTTCCCCCAAAAATTCACAACAAGCTCTTTGCCACTATTCGTTGTTTGTTCATAATGAGGCAATCACAGCATTGGTGAAGGGCACCACAACTTCAGCTGGATCTACTCCAGCCAGTTGATGAAGTCTCATTTCTCCTTTTAGGGTCAATTCAGAAACCTTTTCTATATAGGTTTTTAATTTTTTATTTTGTTTGTGTGCCAAAAATCTCCATTCTAAGACACAGTCCTCCCTCTGCATAAGAATTCCTGTGGGCAGCCAGCCCTAGTGAGACTTGATAAGCTAGGGTCAGATGGGAGGGGAGGAGGTCCTCCCCTATAAGTGGACTTAGAGTGGGGCAAGGAGGAGATGAGGGAAGAAGGGTGAAATTGGGAGGGATTGAGGGAGGGAGCTACAGCTGGGACACAAAGTAAATAAACTAATTAATATAAAAAGGAATAAAAATTTTATGTATATATGTAAAGAATTCCTTCCAAGATGAAAAAAAAGAAGGAAAAAAAAAAAAGAATTCCTGTAGGAGAATGTGTGGAAGGCAAGATAACCAAAATACAGGCCATCTTTGGATTAATACAGTCTATATATGCATCTTGTAATTTCCTTTCTACCAGGGCCAATTCCTTTTCAGCTTCAGTTGATAATGTTCTTGGACTATCTAAGTCCTTATCACCCTTTAAGATTTGAAATAAGTTGCTTAGCTCTTGAGTAGCTAAACCAATGGTAGGCTGTAGCCAGTTAATATCTCCCAGCAATTTTTGAAAATCATTAAGAGTTCTTAATTGGGTTTTTCTAATTTGTACTTTTTGTGGTCGAATTTTCTGTACACCTATTTTGTATCCTACGTAATTAATAGAATCTCCTCTTTGTGTTTTTTCGGGAGCAATCTGTAATCCCCAACAAGCCAAAATTCTATTTATTTCATCAAAAATATTTTCTAATGTTTTCGTATCTGAATCAGCTAATAAGATATTATCCATATAGTGGTAAATTATGGATTGAGGAAATTGCTTATGAATTGTCTCCAATGGCTGTTGTACAAAATATTGACACAAAGTAGGACTGTTTAACATCCCCTGTGGTAAGACCCTCCACTGATACCTCTTTATTGGACAGCTTCTATTCAAAGTGGGTACTGAGAAAGCAAACCTTTCCCCATCGTGTTCATGTAAAGGAATTGTGAAAAAGCAATCCTTTAAATCAATCACTATACTAGGCCATTCTTTAGGAACAGGGACAGCAATGGGATTCCAGATTGTAACGATCCCATTGGCTGCATAATTTTGTTAATTGCTTTGAGATCTGTTAACATCCTCCATTTGCCAGATTTCTTTTTGATGACAAATACCAGAGAATCCCAAGGGTTGTTGGATTCCTCTATATGTTGAGCCTCCAGCTGTTCCAGGACTAGCTGTTCTAGTGCCAGTAATTTTTCTTTACTCATAGACCATTGTTCAATCCAAATAGGTT
>REGO01000335.1:2036980-2054480 GCA_010120015.1 Rhombomys opimus
CCAGAGCAGTGGTGTTGAACTTTCTTGTGGAGGAGTATCCCTGTCCTGTTCTGGGGCCTGCGAGAGGCCCCTTGGGCGTTTCTTGATAAAGGATTACCCATTTATCTGTGACTGTTCTACATTCACTAATCCAGTGTCGACCCTTGCCACATCTTCCCCATATTCTAGAAAGCAGAGGCTCCCTTCTTGAATTATTTTGGTTTTCCTGGTAATTTCTTTCGTAGTAATCTCACCCATCACAATTATGACATTTTCTAAGGTCTTTAGGGGAGCTTCTCCTATCAAGGTCAAATTGGGTGAATGAGGTCTGATGTCAATGAATTTCCAATCCATTCGTCTGTTGGTGCAGATCTTGCTCTTAATGGACTTATTGCCTCTTTGCATTCAATATTAGCATTTTTCAAAAGCTAAAGATTCTATTAGTGCTTTTCTAGCTGGTGGATCTGATATACTTCAATCCACAGCTGAAGTCAATCTTTGCAAAAAGTTAGTGAATGTTTCACTTAGGCCTTGTATGACCTGGGAGAATGGCTCAAGCCTTTTTTCTGATTCCTCAACCTTGTCCCAGGCATTTAAGGCTGCTGGTGGCATAATGCTAAGGTTTCTTCATTACATACAGCTTGTATCTCTGTGTCAGCATACTGGCCATCACCACGCAGCTGTTCCTTGGAAACACCAGCACCTCTGGCTCTATTTTTGTGTGCTATCTCTCTAGCTTGTTCTCTCCACCATGATAGCCATTATAAATACGGCCAGGTTCTAATATTGCTTTTTGCATATTCTCCCAGTCCTTTGGGATTACTCTACTTCTGATTGACCAGGAAGTCAGCATTTGTTTTACAAATGGTGAATGCATTCCAAAATTAGTGACACTTTCCTTAAATTTCCTTAGTTCTAGCACTTCCACAGGCGCCATTCAGCTTCATAATAATTCTGTGGATGATCATCATCTGCTGGTCTCTGTTGTACACTGACTGGATATGCCAACATTTGTTTTCTAGCCACCTTTGGTTGGCTTTCTTTATTTTCGTCTTTTGCCTCTGCCTGAGTATTTTCTTTACTTAGTATTCTAAACTCTTCTCTTAACGTCTGCACCCATATTTCATATCTATCTCTCTGCTGTTTGTTTTGTTCAACAATCTCTTGAATCTCTAGTTTTATGCCTCACTTCCAACTTTTAATTTTTCTTTATATAGTTCTTTATATAGTTTTTCTTTATATAGTTGTTTTTTGTGCTGTTCCAGTATATTTTCTGAAACCTCTGCCCTATCTTTCTGTTGTTTATTCTGTTCTGTAAATTTTTGTATCTCTTGTTTTATGTCCTGTTTCCAATCTTCATTTTTTTCTTTATATTGTTCTAGTATCTTTCCTATAGTCTTTGCCTTTGAGAAGACATAAAAGGCTAACCCAATGATTAAAGTTAAATTAAAGACTATGAATGTAACCATAGTCATAATTTCTAAACTTTCCTTTATTTCTGTCTTAAAACCATAGAAGAGATTATCAGCCAAGCTCCAAGAAGTCTGTTTTGTTGTTCTTCCATCCTGTTAGACAGTAGTGGCAGCCAGTTTTGTTATGTTAAGTCTCAGGTCTGCCCACAGTAGGCTGTCTTTTGCTCCTGGGCCGGTTTAAGCGTCTCTCTTAAAGAGACAGTAATTGACCTGGGAGATTTTAGGTGTTGAGTTTGGGTTGTATCACTGGGAGCTTATTCCCCCCCACACACACAAATTATGATAAAGTATGATTTAAAGGGTGTGGATACTTAGATTAGTTGGGTGCCATTTGTTGTATTGGTGTTAATATTTACTATTGACATATCTTTTAGTAGAGCTACTGTTAATCCTAAACAGCTGTTTAACCAAATCACCACACAGAGACTAGGAACTACTTAGTTAACCTAGAGCACAATGCTGGGCAGTGGTTACTCCATCCTAAACCTCCAAGCCTGCATAGTGCCTACCATTCAGATCTCCCACGTTATACTTGCTTTGAGTGACATCCTAGGTCCTGTTCATTTCTCCACGTAGTTCCAAGACCTCTCCTCCAGCCTCTGCTCCCCCAGCTTCTCTCCTGCCACTTCTCCTCCTCCTCTGTCTCCCACTCCTTCCTCTCCTCTGGTTCCTCCCCTCTCCCTCCTACGCCTTTCTCTCCATTGTGACTGATTGTTTTATTTTGGCATGTTTACACAAAGCTGAGACAGGTGATGCTTAGAATAAGTATCACAATGCAATGTCCGGATTGAAACCAGAGAGTGGTTGAGGGGAGAGAAATCAGCATTTGAATGAACAAGGGTAAATTGTATATATTCCAAAAGAACATTATACCAACAGGCATCCTGAAACCTGTGTAGAGAAATTTATTCTTTAGTAAGCATGCTCAGAGTTTCAAAAGTTTGAGTCCCTGGTAATATTTGCCTACATGGTGCAGAGAGCCAGACCCTCAAAGAAAACCCATACAGGTGTCCCACCCTGTGAGACCCACAGGGTACCTTGATATTGAAACACTGATGTGCCTGCTGCCAATGCCTCCATGTGGACACCTTGCTCTGCAGTAAAGTCTAATTAATTCTACTTATACCTTCATTTTCCTGATGGGTCTGTGTTGGAGGTTGGTCTGCTGCTTCATATTCTAATGCTAATCACTGCCCCGCTAAGATCTGGTTACACCCCAGACAAGCACATTCTCACATATACAAAGTGATGCTGTGTAACTTTGCTCCCCAACTATCCCTGATTGGTTAACAAAGTTGCTGACAGCCTGGGCTGGGCAGAAGAGATGTAGGCAGGCCTTAGGTTCCCAGGCTTGGGGTCTGAGAGGGACCACAAGGCTGGCAGAAGGGGGAGAAGAGGAAGAAGATGGAAGAGTAGGAGAGGAAGCTGGAGAGAAGGAAGTCACCGTGGGGAAGAATGGACCATGAGCACATGGCCATGAGGACAGACTGATAGAACAGAAGCATACCACATGAGAATGACTAAGGCAGGTAACGTGGACTGTGTAGCTGGGAAATTGTAAAATAGCTTAGAGGGTTGATATCTGCCCAGCTCTAGTGCTTTAAAGCTTTTATAAAAATAAACTATAAAAGTCTCTTTGTGTCAATTATTTTGGGAGTTAGTGGGGCTAACGAAAAATTGTGACTTTATTAATGTCCTGCTACAGGTCTGGACATCAACCCTAACCATAAGGCACAGTACTATGAGGAGATCGTCTAAAGGATCCCTTGTGTTCTACACGTGTCCCTCCTTACCCATTAGTTGATTAATAGTCCATGTTCCTTTTGATCGTCAGGGTAAGTCACTCTAGCTAACCATCTGCCTTGCTGGTCTGTGAGGCATGAGGAAGCAGTCAGTAACCTCACAATTACACCTGTTAAGGGAAGCGTCCCTCCATCAGAGCTAAGATTCCAAGCCAGAAAGACATGCAGTTGTGGGAACAGGAACCAAAGATCTGCAAGTGGACTGCTAGGAGTCACAGTGAATGATGCCGCTTTTATTTTTATCTGTTCATTCTGGGTATCTAAATACTGGCTGTGGGCAAAACAGCACTATGTACCAGATTCTGACTCAGAACACGCATAACCTCCTAGAAAGTTGTGTCCCAGTGCAAGGAACACCCACCCCTGCAAGGAAGGAATCACCTTCTAGCTGGTGTCACCCTGTTAATCTAGCTGCTTCAGGATGATGGGGAATGGATAAGGCTGACAAGTGTGGGTGGGCCAGCTGACAAACTATTATAGAGGCGGCACAGTTCTCTGACCAGAAGCATGATGTCTGGAACACCAAGACAGGAAACAGGTGATCTCCAAGTCCACACACGCTGGTTTTGGCAGGAGCATTGCAGACGATGGAAGATAAGCTTCCATCCATACTTACATCTATTTCAGCATGAACAAAAGGCCTCCCTACCCATGACCAAAATAGATAAATGCAATCAAACTTGCCATTGGGTAGCTGACTTTTATGCCCCTCTAAGGAGGATCTCAGCACTGGTTTCTTCTAGGGGGAAACTGGACACTTAGGAATTGGTGAGTGAAAGTCAATTTGATGACCTATGATAAACCTGCATCTGGCTGGATAGAGTGACAGATGCCTCTAACCCCTAGGCAGATCTCTGTGAGCTTGAGGCCTGCTTGGTCTATGGAGAAAGTTGCAGACCGGCCAGGGCTACACAGTGAGACCCTGTCTCAAACAGCAACAAACCTTGCATTCATGTCACCGTAGCCATTTTGTTCATGAGCCCGTGGACAGTGACAGGGGTGACAGAGGAAAGTTTCCTGGTGGTGGTCACACTCTCTTTAGAGGACAAAAAGGTGTTGTGTGCACAGAGAGGCCCTGGAGAAGCCAGGAAAGTTAAACGCGCAGCTTACCTCTTCAGTGGACCGAGTTGGTCTTCTTGGAATGCCGGGAAAATGATGCAGTTTTACAACCTGGTGATCTTTTGTAGGCTGACAAGACATGCTCCTCCCTTATCTCCCAGAATTTACTTGTCACAGACAATATCCTTTCCCCTTAAACAATGTCCTTTCCCCTTAAAAACCTTGAGCATTACTTTTAGGCTGTGATACCCATCCTTATGAGTGATGTCACAGTCCAAATGACTTCAGTTCATCTTAGGGGCAGGCCAATCCTGACTCCTACAGGGCATTGTTTTTTAACCTCAGTCATCCCATTACAAGATAAAGTATGTTTGACGGAGATGTTTATATGAGCCAAGCTGACAGCAGGTGGAGCTGGGATGGTTAAGTTTATCTCACTGTGTGTCCCACACTGGCCTTCATCTCTGGGCTGTCGTCCAGCCTCTCCAGTGCCGGACTTATCCAGGAAGGCTTCTCTGAAACAGGTGGTGAGGCTGGACTCAGCACAATGGTGGATTTAAGCCTCACAGCAAGCTCTGTGAAAATAGCAAAACATAAGACCAGTGGTAGTGTTAGCAGATACTGACTCAGACCCCAAAAGCTAAGCACCTTGTCCTGGGATGAGGTGGTGGAGGGGGAACGCTGAGGTGCTTCCATTCTGCTTATCTAGAAATTAGCCCACAAGCAATTTCTCTTGTCTCCCACGATGAATGAGACGCCCTTTATCATAGGAATTTATGTGTTCGCACCACGGAAAATATTACCGTTTGTTGTTTTCTTGGAAGGAAAAATGCATTTCCAGACACGTTTGAGCTGGAAAGGGAAGAAAACATGCTCCAGGTGAGGCTCGAACTCACAACCTCGGCATCACCCGCACATATACTGCTGTATAAGTACCGCGCGCTAACCGATTGCGCCACTGGAGCATGCTTTCCCTGTGCTGGCTGTGCACACTCTACAGAGGGACGCACGGGAGCGCGCGCTCGTGGCGCGGGAAGCATCCTTCGTCCGGGGTGCAACCTTGAGTCTGGAAATACCCGCGTGACCTTCCCCCCACCCCCCACCCCGGTTTACCTGGACCCAGCATCCACGAAAAGTTTCGGTGGAAGGCACGGGCTGATGGACTGACCCACAGCATTCCTGCGCACCTGCTGGCGCCGTGCGCTGCTTCCTAGAGAGGGGGCAAGACGCAGAGCCCGCCTGCCTCCGCAGTCTGGAAATTGCCGAGGTCGCTTCCCCGCTCCCTGAATTTCACCCCCGGGCCCCCGTCACCTTGCTTGAAAAGCCAGTTCTGTAGTGCAAAGCCCGCTGGGTCTGGCGCTCTTTAAGGAAACCCATTCCTTAAGGATCACCATTCCTTATCCGTGCAGCGCGCAGGAAGAGCACAGAGGCGGGCACTCCGGCAGCCTCTCCTGTCTGCCCTTCTTTAGAGGGTCGTTCCAGAGAGCATGCATACTCCGTGACACACGCCCGCTTCTTTTTATTTCCGGGGGCCCTAATTATAGAGGTTAAATTTGCTGGCCGGGCGTGGTGGCTCTCGCTTGTAAATCTCAGAACTCAAGAGGCTCCAGCAGCAGGACTGCGAGCGAATTGGAGTACCTGTAGGGAAGGGAGGACGAGTTTGCTTGTGCTCTCCAGGTAATCGTGTACCGGGAATAACAGCTCCTCCTCCCCCTCCTCCTCCTTCTCCTCTTCCGCCTCCTCCTCCTCCTTTTCTTGCAAGATTCTTGTCACACATCAGAATTGTTAGGGAAAGGAACAGACTGCCCAGTCCTGACCCCTAACACCTGAAATACAGGACCAAAACTAGTAGGGACGTGACCAAATTTCTTAATGCAGATATAAAGAAGAAAACCCAAAAAGGAGCCATTTCTACCGCTGGCATTTATTGCATTGCTGTTTAGGTATCTTTATTTGTGTTGTTGTTTTTAAATTTATGTAATTTTTAATTATTGTTGCTTTTACTTTAGGTTTTTGAAACAGTATTCTATGGAACCCAAGCTGGCCTCCAATTTACTGGCCTTGAACTGCTTGCTGATCCTCCTGTCTGCGGTGGGAACAGGAGATGGACAGAGGCCCTTTAGCGTTACAAACTGTTGAAAGGAATCTGCACGTGCATGTTATTAATAGCTGATAATAACTTATCCCAAGTTAACGCTTCCGCTCAGGTGGCACTTGGAGGGTTGGGGGCTGCTAACAGCAGACACTAACTGCATTCAGCATCCTGAGAAACGCCCAAGCCCAGGTATCCAGAGAACGAGAGGAGCATGCAAGGGGCCGTGACAATGATGATGAGACACTGTGGCTGACCACCTGGACAAAGAGACATACTACGCTGAAAAATCAAGGATAATCAAGAACAGAGATGGAGGGATGATTCTTGCCACGAGTTCGAGCCTCGGGAGGCACATGGTAGAAGGAGAGAGCCAACTCTCAGGACCGTCTTCTGACCTCTGCATGTGTGCCATGGCTACACACACGGGTAAATAAACGTAAAAAGTAACCGACAGGGACTGGAAAGATGAATCGGTGCCTAAGAGCACTCAGTTAAATTCACAGCACCCACATGACAGCTCTCAACCGTCCATAGCCAGAGTCCTAGAGGATCAGAGGTTCTCCTCTGGTGGGCAGATGTACATGCAGACAAAACACCCATATACATAAAATACATAAATAAATATTTTTTAAAAAAACAACTTTTAGCATAATGGCTTTTCTGCATTCTTCCTAACAGAACTGTCCTTTCTCCAGATGGACCAGGTTTGCTAGAAATCAGGATTCTATAGATTTTATGAGAGCAATCAATAAGGGAAGTGGAACTCCCTCATGAGTCTTTTAATAATACTGCCCATCCACTTCCCTCTATCAAAAAGTAAGTATTGTTCAGCCTGTTTCCAACAACTGTCCTTTGAGCCACCTTCAAAGACTCATTCAATAAAGAAACATGGGTTAAGGTAGTAACATATATTACAATATAACATATTTACTAATACATAGTGTGTGTAGCTGGGCCTTGTGACTACTTTACTTAGGTCCCTTTATCGATCTTCCTTCTCTACCCAATCCCTTCCATCCCCTCAACACTAGGACATCAAGAAAGAAGGTTAGAGGGGAAAGGGGGCATAGTTCTCTTTAGACCATCTACTGCTGATGAGGGGCAACAAGTTCCATGGGGCTAGCCCAGTCCTTCTCCTCAGAGTACCAGCAGCCAGCAATCCAGCAACAGCAAAAGCAGCAGCAGGGACCAGCAACAGCAGTGGCAGCAGCAGCCACCACAGGCCCTCTCTCGGGGCTCCCACATTTATACCACCTCAAGAGCCCCCAGAATTCCAAACATAAACTATCTGCAGTCGGCAAAATTCACCCCCCTCCTAGTGCATGAGACAAATCATAGTTAGTGGCTATGGACAATCTGAAGCAGCTCCAGGTCCCAAACCTGGGACTGAAGCAAAAACATGTTTCCATAATGTAAGTCGGTTTTTTAAAACACCGATATCCTCACTGCAGCCAGTCTTCCGCTAGCCTCCTCTTCCTGCTTTTTGAGCCAGGATCTCACTCTGTGGCCGTGGCTGGACTGAACCCTGATACGTAAAAGAGGCTAACATCAAACTCGAATCAATCCTCCTGCCTCTGCTTCCTTAGTGTTGAGATTAAAGGCATGCATCTTTATGCCTGGCTACCCCTTCCTTCTTTTTATATATTTTTTAAATTTTATTCTTGTTGTTGTTTGCTTGCTTGCTTGCTTTAGATGGCCTTACTGTGTAGCTCCAGAGGCCTTTAGTCTCTTTGGAACCTGGCTGGCCTTGAATTCAGAAATCTGTTACCCACCGTGCCCGTCAAGACTGAGTAGCCCAAGCTGACCACAAACTTGTGAGCCTCCTGCCTCCTCCACCTCTTCTATCTATCCTACTGGGCTGTGGCACTGTCTTTGTTAATTTCCCATTTACAGGACGAAACACCGTGACGAAGGTAACTTATAAAAGAAAACATCTAATTTGAGTCTTACAGTTGTAGAGCATTCATTAGTCCATGACCATCACGGTGGGGACCATGGCAGCAAGCAAGCAGGTATAATGCTGGAACAGTAGCTGAGGGCTTACATCTGATCTGTCAGCATGGCACAGGGAGAGCGAGGGGTTGGGGAGAGATGAATGACCTGGGCTTTTGAAACCTTAAAGCCACGCCTCCTCCAACAAAGCCACCTAATCCTTCCTAAGCAATTCCAGCAACTGGGGACCAGGAATTCAGGTATGTGAACACTGTAAGTGCCCCTCCCTCACCATCTTTTAAAATTTTAGTAGTTTCTTTTTTCTTTCTTTCTTTCTTTCTTTTTTTTATTGTGTTTCAGAATGCTTCAACGAGGCATCTACATTCCAGGGCCTTTCATAACATTTAGCTAATTAATATCACACAAAAAGGAAGGGAGGATAAAATAAGATGACTGTCAAAAAGGGATAACAAGCCCTTAATAAATTATTTCATAGAAATTCCAAACTTGCCTTTCCACCTTACCACTACTGGCCAAAAATGGGGAGGGGGGGGAAATCACATTAAAAATGACCGATATGCTGGTATAGGACAAATAAGACTATCCTTGGTGGCAATGCTGGAAGATACGCCAATTTAAAAGTCATACTTGCTGTCTTATTTCTGCCTTACTTGTTTTTCTTTCTTTCTTCCTTTGTTTATGTGGTTTTCTGGAGGAGACACACGTGAAGATCAGAGGACACCTTGGTGGTTCTTTCCTTCCAACAAACGGGTTTTAGGAATGGAATTCAGGTCCTCCGACTTGGCAGCACATACCTTTAACCTCTAAGCCATCTTGTTGGCCCAACTTCCCTCGTTCGTAAACGTACGGTTTAACCGGATGTTTTCGTACCTCCCGAGCAAGATCCCCTCTCCATTTGGAAAGGGCTTATGAAGACAGCACGCTTCCAAAACTCACGTCCCGAGAAATAGACAGAACTGCCCAGCGTTAGGAGTGGGTGACTGGCCAAAGCCATAGAACAAGCAAAAACACACACAAGAGGACCCTGCAACACAGAGCAGAGTGGCGCAGCGGAAGCGTGCTGGGCCCATAACCCAGAGGTCGATGGATCGAAACCATCCTCTGCTAGCTGCTTTTTCTTTGCTCTTTCCGTGCTGGGAAACGGTTATACACTATGCTGTTACTTTTTCTGTATTGCAGCCTCTCTGCCTCTCCCCAGAGCGTGTTGACTCTAACGAACAACCACAGAGCTGGGGCAAGGCTCTGGCTCTGGCTCACTCCCATCGCTTGCCCCAGGCCGTGGGCTCAGCCTCCAGCAACCGAACCCAAAACCGAATCAAAGATGGAACAGGCACACCGAAGTCTGGCCGTCGCTTCGGCGCCTCCAGAAAACTGTCAAGTCTGAAAGAGCACAGAAACTGCGACCACCTGCCCCCGCCAAGACCCCGTCTTGACCTTAGGGCTGCGGCTCACCTCCACAAGCTCCGTAGAGCTGGAAGAGGAGCAGGAGTGGGTCATAACCCAAGCTCTTCGCTGACCCCCTAGATAAGTGCAGCGGGATAAAGGTGCAAACGCACTTTGAATGGCATTCCCGACCTAAGAAAAAGAAGTTTAATTATCGTGCTGTGTGCTCTGGACATGCATGGAGGGGGTAGATTAAAACACACACAAATTCTGAGCTTTTAAACCCCACCTGGGTCAGGGATCAATGAGTCGCTTTCTATTATGAGATAAACCCCCTCTTCAAGAGCCTGGGTAGCTCAGTCGGTAGAGCATCAGACTTTTAATCTGAGGGTCCAGGGTTCAAGTCCCTGTCCAGGCGATGTTTTTATATTAAAACAAGTGAAGAGCAAAAACCACACAAACCTTAGGTCAGGTACAGTTCCCTCAACTTCGAAAGGAAATAAAAAGAGAGGGAACAAAGTAAAAATATCCAGTGGTGGAATTAGTGGGATATAACTTCCTTGACCCTTGGCGAGGACAAACCTTTCTTGATCTGAGAGGTTGGCAGCTGGGGTTTCACCCCAGAGGCTCAGCATCCATAGGGGACAGGAGGAACAGAGTCTAAGCCTCAGGTTTATATAGTGAAGAGTAAGGAAGAGGATACAATAAATCTGCGTGTTTGTTTAGATTTAACTGCAGGGTGACAGATTGCCTGTTCTTTAGGCCCTTGGGCTCCTGGACGTAGTGGACCACTTTCTGGAATTTTGTGGCCAGCCTTGGCTCCCATTTTTATGACTCTGGTTTTGGAAGGAAGCATTTCATTTAGGAGACAAGAGAAGGCCACGGGGAGTGAATTTTGTGTACACACGTAAAACATCACGATGAAGTCCGTTATGAATAATCAACGTATACTAATACAGGTAAAGTCAAGTCCCAGCGAGTGCCAGGCCACATCGAGCTGTGTTAGCCTGTGACATGTGTTAAGTGTCTCCAGAAATCCCTTTGAAATGCTTCCTTATCCATAAGCTGATGACGCTAGACTAAATATTTGCAGAGCCTTCCTCTATCTCCATGACTCTCTCCTGTGCTGAGAATTTGTACCTTGAGGAGATTCCGGGAAAAGGGAGAGGGAGAGGCAGAGCTCTGGTTGAAAGCCTTCCAAACATGTTTACAAATTATCCTGTTTTTTTTTTTTTTTTTTTTTTTTCTTTTTTTTTTTTTTCCCCTATTGTTTTGTTTTTCTCACCAAGCCTACACTGGCCTCAGATTTCTTACCTGTGTCTTCTCTGTCCTCACCCTGAAATCCGCATGTTGCCTGGTGACTCATCTTGGCCTTCGAGTTGATACTCATGTAGAAGCCATGGCGCTGGAGATTCAACACTGCGTATCTTGTATAGCAGGGAGCCAAAGCGCTCCGTTCACGTGTTCATTGTGCTCGTTTTCAGTCTCGTTATTTTTCACTTAAAATAATTGTGTTTAGCCAGGAATAATGGCCAAAACCTGTAAGCTCAGCGTTAGAGAGACTGAGGCAGGAGGATTACCACAAGCTGGAGGGCAGCGGGGGCTACAGAGATGAATGTCTGTCTTAAAAATGAAAAGACATGAAATGAAAAAACTCGATCCATGTCACTTTCACTATGTCCCTTAGTGGATTTTTTTTCTTTTTTTCTTTTTTTTTTTTTTTCACTTTTAATACATAGAGGAAATGGAACATTTTCAAAGTTCGAAGCAGGGCAAAGATAAAGAAGGTGACTTCGTATCCTTCCCTGCCTTTCTTCTGCTGCCTTCCTGTTCCTTTCCGTTCACTCAAAAGAATCACATTAGTCATTGGCTTCATTTTGATAGAGAAAAACATACAATCTAAGGATTTCCTCTGCTGTCTGAGACCAAAGATAGCACGCTAGAGACCTTGACTTTCACTTTTTCTTCTTTCTTTTCGAGTCTCATGTAGCATACACTGGCCTCCAACTCTGTCTTGTAGCCACAGCTGGAAATGAATAGTCCATCCTCCTGCCATCTGCTCAGGTTCCTCTATGCAGCCTTTTGTTGTTTGGTTTTACAGCAGCGGAAATCCTCCAAGGCACACAAGCTATTATATCCACACATGTTCCTACGTTTGTCCATTTATGTCATTTTCCATACTCTCGAATAACAATGGAGGAAAGATGTATTAACGTCTTCTTGTTGGCTATAGATTTTCAGGATAACTTGTTGGGAGAAAGGACTAATGCACATGTAATTCAGTTAACACACAGTCAAATTACTCTTCATGCAGATCTTATCAGTTAGCATTCCCACCAGAAATAAATGGAAAGGCCTAGTCCCCATTGCCTTGACTTTTTTTTTCCCAACCTTCCAGAGATTGTTTGTTTCTTGGTTTACAGTATTTAGGTTGACGGTGGCAGATTTAACTACACATATTTATTAGAAGCAGTCCATTTTTCTTCTTCTGTCTCTTTCCTTCTTCCACAAACTGTTTACAGCTTAAGGGGTCAGTTTTTCATGTCGCTCACCTTCCTGCTCAGATTCCTACCTATAGAACCCGTGAACAAATGCTGTGAACCAGCCCTCACAGTTATAGACCGACCCCATCGCCTTTCCAGTGCAAGAATTAGCCTATGCTGCCAGTGAAAATGGTAGCTACTGATTCTGTTTCTATATGTGAACAAGGCTTCTCTTCAGGGCCTGGATAGCTCAGTGGGTAGAGCAGGGTGTGGGGTACATGCCTTTAATCCCCGAACTCTTGAGGCAGAGGCAGGGGATCTACAGATGAGTGCCAGGACAGCGAGGGCTATAGAGAGAGAGAACCTGCCTCACAAAAACAAAAGCAAAATAAAAGACAGGGAGAAAAAAAAAATAATCGGAATCAAATTGAATAAATATAGTAATCTGGGAAGACAGAGTGCCCTTGAGGTATTTATTTTCTATTCGTAAACACGACAATATTGTTCTCCCTTTACTTAGAGTGACAAGGTGTTCTCAGAAGGAGGCTCCTGTGTTACTCCAACACCTTTAACACTGTCATTTCCGTGTGTTAGTAATCTGAACTAGTACCTCCCTCACTGGAGAGCTGCTGTCCTCTCCTTAGACAAGCCAGCATTTGACAGCTTGATGTTTGTGAACCGAGCCTTTAATGGCTGAACCGTCTCTCCAGCTCTTTTTCGCCTTCTTGCACGAGCACACCTCTCCACATCCCTTCCTCCTGACTTGCAATCCATTTTTGGTTTACTTTGTCTTTTGGAGATACGGTCTGTGTAGCCCTGGTTGACCTCAAACTTGCTATGTAGACTAGACTAGACTGGCGAGGGACTCAAAAAGAGTAACCTGCCTCTGGCTCCGGAGTGCCGGAATTGTAGGCTTGAGCCACTACGCTTGGCCCCACAATCTTTTCGGTTGTTTGTAAGAAAAATTTAAAGCTCTTAATGTTTATTTGATGTTGTTAATGGTGGCGAGAAATCCTTCATTTGACCTTCTATTAATACTGCCCAGGTGTTACCCCGTCCTCCTCGTTAGTATAGTGGTGAGTATCCCCGCCTGTCACGCGGGAGACCGGGGTTCGATTCCCCGACGGGGAGTTAACAGACACGTCTGTTCTCTTGCTCCTGTCATCAAACAGCTCTGTCTCCGAGCTGTGACTTTTTTACGCTTACTCTGAATCAGATCACCACAGGCTGATCCTAACCAGACAGCCTCTATGATGAGTCTTTCTTGAGGAAGGCTCTCAGCTGTACCCTCTATTTCAGGACCTGTCCGAGGATTCGCCGGACGTTTTGCAGGGTGTTAGGCAGGTGGCGGGCGGGGCAGGAGTGACCCGGGCTGGGCTGCAGGGCGCAGAGCCGCGGCAGTTCAAAAGCCGAGTAAACACGGTCCTTGCATCGTTTAACTCAACAGTGTCCACTTCAGGATTCCTTAGGTGCTGCATGGAAAGCCGACTGTAATCTATGGGACAATAAAAGGCGAAGTCTTAGGTTACTGTTTTTTACTAGAAATTAACACTTTAATTAATTTGCTCTCAAAAAAAAAATACATTTCCACGTATTTTGATCATGTTCGTTCCCCCACAACATTCTTCCAAGATCCTCCCCCACTTCCCTATCCATTCAGCTTCATGTTCTCTCTCTCTCTCTCCCTCTCTCTCTCTCTCTCTCTCTCTCTCTCTCTCTCTCACACACACACACACACACAAAGGGAAAAAAAAAAAAAGAAAACCCTACAAACCATGGCAACAAAAAGGCACGCATAGAGTTCATTTTGTGTTAGCTAACAGCTCCTCCTGATCATAAAGCCTGCTCTGGAATGTTGTTGAAAACTCAGGGTCACTCCATTGGAGAAACCTGATTTTCCCTCTCCCGGCAGATAACCAGTTGCAAATAGCTTCAGGGTTAGGCGCGGGACTTCGTGCCCACTTCCCATTCTCCACTCTGGGATTTTGTCTGGGTTGAATTTGCACAGACTTTGTGAATGCTCTGACATAATCATAATGCTTGTTAGGATTTTAGTTCAACAGTTTTTGCAGGGTGTTTGTGTGATAAATGAAGAATTTTGAGATTGAATGACAAATGTCACAACTCCCAAGATTCTGTTTGTGAGCAGGGCCACACTGATCTTACCTTTAGAATAAGAAACTCTCCTCTACCACACAAAAAAAAAAATATTAAAAAAAAAAAACAATCATAATACTGAGTGATTAAACTGAAAGTCGTTTATTATTTTTCTTTCTTTCCGTGATCATAGCCCTAAGCTTCAGAGAACCCACAAATCATTCAAGTTGGAAGGAATACCTCAGTGACGGCAGATCAGGTTTTAATTTCTATGACAATGAATTTATGCTGATCTAGCCTATCCAAAGTCAAAATTGATCCTTGTTGCCTGAACAGGGACTCAAAGACTGGACCCTTGGAATAAAAACCCAGTGCCCTGCCAGCCGAGCTTCCCGGGCTCTGGAACTATGCTTCTTATGCATCCTATACACAATTTGATTCTATTAGTAATTTAAGTTACTGCGAAGGCCTGAAAGACTCCTTGGCTTTGGGGACTACCAGGGTCTTAGGAAGTCTGCCTTCGCCACCCGTGTCATCTCAGAACCTCCGTGCTAGACTTACATTCAGCAGCTGAGCCAAATCATGTTTGTGACTGAAGAAAGAAGAAAGAATATTCCAAGAATCAATGATGGCAGGAGCGAGCTCCTCAGTTTGGGCAGAGAGACCCTTGAAGGCCACAGCTGCGGGCTCCCTTGCCAGCTTGCAGGTAGAATGAGGAGGAAGTGATTGTTTTTAGAAGTGCTGGAGCAACTGAGGACAATCCTCCAGAGAATCAAAGGGCAGAAAAAAAGATGCTGCTGTCATCTATGGTGTTTTCCTGCACTTACAGGCATTAATGTCATATTTTTTTTAGAGCTTTGGGTTTTTTTTTTATTTGTTTGCTTCATTTTGTAGAAGTATCTTTTATTCGCCTGATATACTTGTCATCTCTGAGGCTTACTGCCTCCGTCTGCTAACCTAGGCCTAGTCCTGGAAGCTTCTAGCCTCTATACAGTCTAATCCAGGCCTAGAAAGTTTTCAGCCTGTGAGACTTACTGCTGAATAAGCTCACCATTTCTAGCTCTTTCTGAACTGTGGTTGGCTGGTTCAGCTCAGCTATTCTGTCTCAAACTCCTCTCCAAGATGACTGATTCACTCTGGCCGCTCTCAGTTTCTCACTAAATTGTTCTGCTTAGCCTCAAACTAACTCTAGCAATCTGCTCTAATCTTCTGGCTTCTTCTCATTCCCTGGCTCATTCTATCTTCACCTGTGTCTAGCTTGTTCTCTTTTCAACCTGTCTCTGTAAAACTGCCTCTGAATTCCACAAATTGAACTGCCATGACTCAACTCCCATTTCACTGCCTCTCAACTCACTGACTCAATGGAACTGCCTGACCAGAACTGACTTGAAATCAGAGATCTCCATGCCTCTGTCTCCTGAGTGCTGGGATTAAAGTCATGTACCACCAAACCTGGACCCAAGCTTTTCTTTACCTGAAACTTGCTCTATACTAGGCTGGCCTTGAACTCAGAGATCTTCTTGCCTCTGTCTTCTGGATTAAAGGTGTGTCTATATTCAGCTGGATCCCACAGACCTAGAAGGTCTTTGGAAATGATCTCTTGCCAGAGCAGCCATATTCTGAATTAAAATCTCTCTACATTATTTAGCCTTACCCTCCAACTTATTCAAAGACTGTAGTGACTAGCTTATCCAAGCCAGAATTTTTTTCCCCGGGTCATTCATTCATCATAAACCATAGTTTAAATACCTATTGACAGGTATCAAAGGACACAGGCAAAAAGGACACCAGAGAAGATGGGAAGGGTCTGTTTTTTTTCTTCCTGGTATTCATTTGATCAGCTGAATTTGAGATATGATCTGTATACCTCCCTCTCTGGTCATCATAAGTGTCAACAAGTCTTGTTATAGGTAATGGATATTTTTACTTAAAGGAACACTATCCTTTAAATCAGTAGTTCTCCACCTTCCTAATGCTCTGACTCTTTAATACAGTTCCTCAACCTTGCAGTGATCCCCAAACATAAAATTATGTTTGTTGCTATTTTTCACTGTAATCTTGATGTGGTTATGAATCATAATGTAAAATATCTAGTTTATGACCCCCGTGAAGGGATCATTCAACCCCGAAAGGGGGTTCTCGCAGGCTGAGAACTGCTGCTTTAAATGATTAAAGATGTAACATGCTATTCGATAGTTCTGTTCAAACCGTTCTGAACATCTCCCTCCTCCCTTCTAGTAGTTAGAACTTGTTAAGAACTTCTTTCAGGACTTTTGAGATAGCTTAGTAGGTAAAGGTACTTAGCACAAAGCTTCAAAGCATAAGTTCCATCTCTGGGACCCACAGGTGGCTGTCCTCCAATAGCCACATGTGTACAAACAGCGTGAATTAATTTTGAAAGCCCTTTTAAGGAGGCCTGGTTCCCGTGCTAGGGAGGAAACGCTACCTTAAAAAATGTTTTCGAAACCCGTTTCATTGGTGAGGGGTCCCACCTTGGTCTCCTGTTTTTAATCGTTTGTCCTCTGCTGTCGTCAGTAACAAACTGCGGTTCCAGCGTCCTTGGATGGCCCTTGTCCGGGGAAGAACCAAGTCTGCTGTGTGTAAATGAGGGTTCCGAGTCTCAGCACGGGGATCACATTTTCCACTCTTTACGGATTAAGCTGCTGGTTCTCCTTCCGGCGTCCCTCACACCAGCCTCGTCAAGCGACCCTCACCATTCCTGCCTAGAGTGGGACGATATTCTGAGAGGAAGTGTGGATCACATCCTCCTTGCTCTGACTTTAATTCGTCCTTCCCACTAGTCTGCATTCTCCTATAGTGATGATTAAGTTCGAATGACCTCAGGAAATCACACAGAAGGAAAGAACAACAGCAACTGACTCTCCTTTGACCTCTGTCCGGCCACCGAGAAACTTGGAGCAATGCGAGCAGTAGCTGAGTTAATGCAGGTTTTACAGTGCTGGAAGCTCCCCTGTGTAAAAGGCAAGCACGGATGCTGGATCAAAGTCTCCGTGAGAAAGAAAGAAGTGGGGAGAGGAGACAAGGGCTTAGCTGGTCGGTGAATGAGACAGGGCCTAGTTCCCGGGACATCCTAACCCAGTCCCCCGTCATGCAGACCCGCAGCCCTCCACCCCTCCCCGTCACTCCCACCTTCCCCGCCCCGCTTCATCCTTTCGG
>REGO01000335.1:2059480-2074480 GCA_010120015.1 Rhombomys opimus
GTTACATGTTTCATTCTGCTCCTGTAATAGTTGCCTGCTTGCTTGCTTTCTTTCTTTCTTTCTTTCTTTCTTTCTTTCTTTCTTTCTTTCTTTCTTTCTTTCTTTTTCATATTCATCCAAAGGTTTAAATTTAGACACAATTCCTTGAAATGCTGCACAATACTTTGTTTGGCACAAATGCATCCTAGCTGCATATGAAATCTTTGACTCTCATTGTTTCCTTGCATGTCTTATAGGTCTGTCTCTTCTCCCTTGGTGCTGAATGGCACCCCCAGCACTGGGGTGAACTTGTGTTATAATTTGTGCCCTAATTAGTTCTTTCATCAAATAATTTTACCTTTTCCAGGGACCACATAACTTTAATTACAGCAGAAGGAAGGCAGAGGCAGAGGCAGAGCTACAGAGTAAGCTCCCTCTCAAAAAAAAAAAAAAAAAAAAAAAAAAAAAAAAAGGCGATCTAATTGCAATTCTAACATTAACCAGTTGCAATCCGTTTTTTGCTCACAGGTGTTCCAGTGGTTGCATTCTCCCACGTTTCAGAGCTGTGCTCTTCTCTCTTCTGTGACAATGTGATTTCCTGCTTCTCTCTCGATGCTTGTTCCCTCCTCTCTCTCACCCAGAGATTTGACACCATCTTCATTTCTTCGGGACAAGAGCTAACCTCGCACGCTTCAGAATGCCTCTGTTTCTTCTTGTCGCCTGAGAAGCAAGGACACTGTGGTCTCGTGATAGACCGAGTAGGAAGAGCTGAGTCGGCGCTGAATCTCCAGGCAGGGAGTTGAGGTATTTTTTTCTAACGTAAAATTAGGAAGAACTGGTAACTCCTCTTCTCTTTCCTTTCCTACGAGGTCTCATTCTAGTTTAGGCTAGACTAGCACTCACTATGTAGCCCAGGATGGCCTTGAACTGGTGACAGTCCTTTTGCCTCAACTCTGTCCCACCCATTAGTGCTGTCATTATAGGTACAGGTATAGAGTAGTTATAGAACTTCTTTCCTTCCATTCTTTTCCCCTTCTTCTACCATGTGTGACAAAGCTACATTTACTCCATCTGTCTGGGTAAGATGCTTTTTTTTTTACTACCCCTTTAAGCCAGTTGTGTAAAGAGGAAGTTGATTTCAGTGACAGATACACAGAGGCAGAGAAAGTCCAGTGTCAGGGGACTCTTTCTGAACTAAAAAGCATCTTCAGAGAAAGCAGGCAACTGACTCCTGGACTAGCAATTGACATTTCCTATATAAAAGCAACTTCACCTTCAAAGATCCTGTGGGCTCTGCTCTGAGCCCTCTCCCAAGTCTGCACTGCTACCCCTAGCAGCACTGCACTGCTCTGCAGCCTCTCACCAGAGGACAAGGCTAGAGAGCCAGACCTGAATGGGAGTGACTGAGGGCTGCCGGTCTACAGCATGAGCAGAATGGACCTGGACAGCTTCCCCAGCAAAGGGCCTTAGAGCCCACTTGAAGAGCCATTCAAGTTCTGAGTGTTCTAGCGTCTCAGACATATCTTTGTTTCTTGCTGCCTTCACCTCTACAGCCCGACCTGTGAAATGAGTTAGACTGTGTGGATCTACACACCAGATGTGGATGTAGGTCGTCAAGCAGGCAGCGCAGGTGGCTTGAGCCTCTTTTAGACAGCTCAGCTGATCCGTTTCTTCCCAGGCAGCGTGGCTGGTCTGTTTTCTCCCAGGCAGCTCGCTAGGCTCATTGAGCCTCTTGTAGGCAACTCAACTTATGGAAGAGAATCTCTTGCTGCTTGTAAATATGCTTGAGGGCACGGCCTCTCACCTATGGGCAGTTCCAGGGACTTCCTAACGTCTTGGAGACGCTGACTGCCTGAGCTAAAGAGCTTCCCTGCAGAATGCAATGTCCCACCTCCTTCTCCAATAGCCTGTGTTTTGAGCGATTGCCTCTAAGGTGAGGTTCTCTGAGGAAACTGCCACACACAACAACAGGAGCTTGAAAAATAAGATTTGCTCTTTAGCATTTGGGGAACCCAATAAAGCTGATTCAGAATCTTCTGATAACATGATGGTTTGGGAGGGCCCTGCATGGAGTTGTGAAATCTGCGTTCACAAGCCTCAGTTTACCATTCCATTGTGTGTCGCTGAGCAGTTTATCTAGAAAGGAGAAAATAGGCACATGGTACAGCCTGCATTCCTAGCTCCTGGGAGGCAGAGGCAGAGGCTTTCTGTGAGTTTCAGGCCAGTCTGGGCTATACAGATTGAGCTCAAGGGTAGCCTAGCAATTCAGCTCAGTGGTAGAGCACTTGCCTCGCGTGTACTGCACTGGGTTAAATCCTTAGCGCCATTGTAGAGTGAATAAGCCTCCTCACAGAGGACTCACTCCAGCACCCAGAGATTATTAAAGGGAACTGATCACAGTGCACACCTGCTTCCGGTTCCAGAAAGGGAGCCAGCCTTACCCAGAAATCCCTCAGCGTATATGCACTTACAGGCTGAAATTCCACTTGGAGCAACTAAGCGTATTGCACAAAGACAGGAAAAAAAAAAAAATTCCAAAGTTTGGTTGTATTAACAAGTGGGAGATCACAGTATAGAACACTGTCATCAAAAACAAAAACAAATCAAAACAAACGGGTTGTCATCATTATCTGCAGACAGCTGTTGACCAGGGTCATCCTGCCTGCCTGGTGGAATTACAATGATCCACCTCCAGCTAGTTTAATTCTTTAATTGAATCTAGGAGATCCTGCTTTAGGACACCGATTACGTTTTCCGTTCTTACCGCATCAGTACTACCATGCAAACATCTTTAGCTCTCTCAACATGGAGAGACGAACATAATTTTCAACCCCATAAAACCGTAGTCGGCAGGATTCGAACCTGCGCGGGGAGACCCCAATGGATTTCAAGTCCATCGCCTTAACCACTCGGCCACGACTACCTCCCGCAGGCCGCTTCTGGAGTGTTGATATGAACTAATGGAAAGGTGCGGCTTCCGCAGACGTCTCGGGACAAGGAGCCTCCGAGTGCGCCTGGAGGAAGAACAAAACAAAAGGAGCCAACAAACAGTTCAACCCGGATACCTTCGCGAGAGAAGAAGGGAGGCCTCCCAGAGGCTGACCCCCGGCCCGGCAGAGGGAGGAACGTCGAATAGAGTTTTCAAGGCTTTTTGACTCTGTGACCGGACTTCTGCGTCTTGCCTTTAAAAAGGGACAGAGGATTAGAGACGAGCCAAGTTCAACGAATCGAGTGAAAAATCGAAAAATCGAGTGGAAGCTCTCCCCTTTTCGTTCCCTTTGTTTCTGCTTGCTTGCGCGTTGTTTAGTTGTCGGGATAGGGCCGCCGTAGCAGTCTGACCTTGAATTTGCTACGTAGCCGGGGAAGCCCTTCAACGGTGTAGGTCAGCGTCCTCGAGGGCCAGAAAAGGTTGCTGAGCTAGCTGCAGCTGAGGTGATTGATAGGCGGGTGGGAGCCGCTGGCTTGGATGCTGGAAAGCAATCTCATCCTCCGGAAGAGCAGCTGTGATCTTCACCACTAAGCCATCTCTCCAACCCCCTTAGTTGGGATCACCTTTAAAGAATCGTCGTCGTTGGGGAAGGGGAATGGAGATAAAGACAGATCTATGAGTTCTATAAGAGTGTGCGTGTGTGTGTGTGTGGGGGGTGCCTGTATGAGTGTGTGTGTGCACATGTGTGTGTGTGTCTGTAGGAGTGTATGGTGCAGGTGCATGCCTGTGAGTGTGTGTGTGTGTGTCTGTGTGTGTACCTGTGTGAATGTGTGGTGTGAGTGCCTGCCTGTGAGTGTGTGTGTGTGTGGCACTAGTGATTGAACCTGGGGCCATGAATGCTCCACCCCTGAGCCCAAATCTCACTCGTTTAAGTTTAGGAGAGCAGTGTTACATGAGGTCTACTTCATAATTAGTCTTGCATATGTATGCAGAAGAAGGGAGTTCAGAAATACATGGGGTATTCTTAAATCAAATGGTTGTCGGTCCTGTAATCGTACAGTGATAAAAACATACACAGGAAACGACCTTAAGGTAGGTGCTGGGAACGTGGGCCACTGGCAAAGCATGCCTAACAGGTGAGGCCCCGAGTGGGAGCCCTGTCACACAGGCCTGCACACACATATTCTGAAAGGATCTACTCAGACCTCAAGTGAATCACTGTCCCTATTGATGGTGCCCAGCCATCAGCATGTTGCACAGTTGGTTTAGTCATGTACAGCTAAACAACGATTATTTTATCTTGAATTACACCCAATTTTCAGAAAAAATACAAGAATCTTTTTGTTGAAATTGTATAAAAACTGAACATTATTTAAAAAAAAAAACACTTTTAATCGTTCCAATTAAATTTTACAGGACACAGCCTGGCAGTGGTGGCACATGCTTTTAGTCCTGGCACTCTGGAGGCTGAGGCAGATGGATCTCTGTGAGTCTGATGCCGGATCTGGTATACAGAGCAAGTTCCAGGAAAGCTAAGGTTACGCAAAGAACCATTAATCTCATCTACTCTCAGCAAGGTAAGGCTTACATCTCACTTATTTTTGTTAGTTTCAGAACTTTTATTTGGTGGATTTCCAAAACCGAAGTCGAATGCTAAAAAACGGAGAGCCACTGAGGCTTTCTGCCTTGCTTTTATAGTTCACAATTCTTTAGATCATATCCCAGTGGTTGGATGCCTCACCAGGATTTCCAGTAAAGAATCTGACAAAATAGGAAAGCTAGTCTCTGGAAATATCTCTTTCACCAGGACACCGAGGGTCTCCACAGCTCTGAGAATGAAGGGCTGCATCCGGTAGCCTGCCACCAGGTCATTGCTTCTACCTGAGAGATCTCAAGTAGGAAAACAAACCAAACCCTAAACAGGATCTGAAATACGAGAACGGTTCGCGTTTAGAAGACTAAGCCTCAGCCAGGTTCTTTATTCTAAAACACTGACCCAGGGTCAGGTAGTCGTGGCCGAGTGGTTAAGGCGATGGACTAGAAATCCATTGGGGTCTCCCCGCGCAGGTTCGAATCCTGCCGACTACGATACCTTATTATTAAATGACTATGGCTAATAAGTTCCATATGGGTGGGGCTCAATAAACCTCTTCAAAGACAACCACCTGAGAGGAACATTAATTAAAAACAGTAAAGCAGTATCGATTTTTTTTCTTTTCTCAGGGAGAGCCCGGGTGTTCCTCGTGTTTTCCTGTTGATGATGTCTACCTCTTTTTGCTGTAATTTTGTTTTGAGACAGGTTCTCATGTTCTCAGGCTGGCTTCAACTCTCTTGCGTGGCCTTGAATGCCTGACCCTCTCACTGATGTTCCCCAAATGCTGAGATTATCAGCATTAGCTATTGTTACTGATTTTGGTTTTGTTTTGTTTTGTTTTTATCTTTGGCTAATTGTTTTCTAATTTCTTCTATTGGGTCATAGGTCATTTGTGCTCAGCTTTTCTTCTTATTTACGTATTTAAGTTAACACATCCATTTTGATGCAGCTGCGTGTACCTGAACTAAAAGTTCCAGAAGCATTAGCATTGATGTCATTTTTAAAAAGATTTATTATTATTATTATTATTATTAATTTTTCTAGACAGAGTTTCTTGGTGTAGCCTTGGCTGTCCTGGATCAGACTGGCCTTGAACTGACAGGGATCAGCCTGCTTCTGCCTCCCAGAGTGCTGGGGTTACAGGCATATGCCCCCGTGCCCTGCAAGATTTATTTTAATTTTAATTCTTCATGTGTATGGGTATTTTACAGTGTGTATATGCACCACCTCCATGTAGTCCTCAAAGAGGCCAGAAGATAGCAACGGATCCCTGTTACCGGCAGGTGTTAGACCATACGTGGTATTAGGAACTAAACCCTGGTCCCCTGAAAGAATGGAGCCATCTTTCCAGCACCAATACCATTCTTTCACAATCAAATTTGAATTCTCAGCAGTCTGGGAGGCAGGTGGATAACTGTGAGTTTGAGGCCAGTCTGGTCCACCAAGTGAGTTTAGGACAGCCAAGGCTACACAGAGAAAAACCCTGTCTTGGGGAAAAGAAAAAAAAAAAAAAAGAAAGAAAAGAAAAGAAAGGGCATGCCTGTAATTCCAGCATAATTGGAAGGTAGAGGTTGGAGGATCAGAACTTCAAGGTCATCCTCCACTACAAAAGCAAACTTGAGAATATCTCTGCTATCTGAGACCTTGTCCATAATAAATAAATAAATAAATAAAAGGCTTGAATTACATAGATTTCATCACACAGAAGGAGACAATACAAGTAAGTCCTTTCCTTCTGTTTCTGCTTACATAACTTCCTATGGTTCTTCTCTCAACACACACACACACACACACACACAAAACAAAACAAAACAAAACAAAACAAAAAAACAAAGACACAGAAACTCAGGACTCTTTCTGAGCAGGGCTTTCTCAATATGCATTTAAAATGAACTAACTATCCCTCTAACCAAAGAGGTTTGATTCTTTTCTGCTGGACCTACTGAGGTCTCAGTTGGGTGTCTTAAAGGTGAAGAACAAAGCTGGGTGACAGTGGTGCATGCCTTTAATCCCAGCACTTGAAAGGCAGGCAGATTTCTCAGTTCCAGGCCAGCCTAGTCTACCCGAGCAAGTTCCGGGGCAACCCGGTACGCAGAAACCCTAAATCCAAACAAAAACAACCAACAAACAAAAAAGTGAGGAACAGATACTGATGAACCTTTTCTGAGGAAGCAAACTCACAGCACTGGTTTGACAAACCGTGGGTGTGGGCATGCATGAACTTGTGGCCTCCTAATTTACCACATTGGGATTAATGAATCATTAACAGTTCGAAGCAGCTATTTCTTAAACAGCTTCATGCTTTAATTATACTTTGATACTTTTAATCTCAAAGTTATATTATGCAATATGAAAGATAAATTAAAGCATGCTTGTCACCTGTTACCCTGTCTTCTATGTCTTGTTATTTGTTTTTCTCCTAAAAAAAGGTTTCTGTTTATTTGCATTTCTTTTGTGAGATATGATCTCTTGTAGCCCTCAGACTTGATAATTAGCTGATGGTGACCTTGAACTCCCAGTACTTTTGCCTCTTGCCTCCCAAGTGCTAGGATTATAGATATACATGTAAAAAAAAAAAAAAAGTCTCATGTTCTTAGCGGTATATAGTGGAGCCCTTTGTTGGAAAAACATGGTATTTGTTTTCTTTCTGTCTATCTAGAAACAGCCAGACAGAGTCAGAAAGTGATAGCGACACCAGAGTTTCCAGAATCAATGACCTGGGGTGGGGAGATGGATGGGAGGGGCGTGCAGGGTGGCAGGAAAAGAGATTGGAAGTTCAAGATCATCCATCTTGCACTACAGAGTAAGCTTAAAGCCAGCCTGGGCTGGCTATCTGAGACCCTGTCTTTAATATACACAATGTATATATATGCCACACTTGGTATTACGGGCTTATAATTCCAATTTTGGGAGACTGACTGACAGGAATGATTTTAAGTCCAAGGGTTGTCTGGGCTACAGAGTGAATTCAAGTATATCACAGAGGACTTTGTAAAATTTTTGTCTCAGGAAAAAAAGTAAAAACAGGGCTGGAGATATAGCTCAGCGGCAGAGCGTTTGCTCAGCAAGTACAAGGCTTTAGGTTCCAGCTCCGAGACCGCAGAACACAGTGGTCACTTGTAAGTGGCGAAGACAAAGGTTATTAAAGGAGTTGTAGGTACCTTTGCATGATGTGGGTTCAGATGGGGAAGGCTTTCTCAAGTCCTGAGTTTCCTTTTGGGAACCAGATTTGAAGTTACTTTTCCCAGATTGTTTCAGTATGAGAGACTCTGTCTTGTCTCAGTGTTCTCCGTTTCGTTTCGGGGGTTGTTGGTATAATGTTCTTTTGAAATGTATATACCTCACCCTTGTGTTCATTCAAATGCTGATTTCTCTCCCCCACTCTCTGGTTTCAACCTGGACATTGCATTGTGATACTTATTCTAAGCATCACCTGTCTCAACTTTGTGTAAACATGCCAAAATAAAACAACCAGCTACAATGTTGAGCAATGGACAGGAAGGAGTAGGTGGGAGAGGGGAGGAACCAAAGGACTGGAAGGAGTGGGAGGCAGAAGAGGATCAGAGAAGAGAGAGAACTGGGAGAGAAAGGCTGTGAGAGAAGTCTTGGAATGAAGGACGTGGAGAGGTGGACTGGACCTAACATATCACTAAAAGCAAGTATAATGTGGGAAATCTAAATGTTAGGACACTATGAGGGCTTGGAGGTTTAGGATGGAACAACTATTGCCCAGCATTGTGTTCTAGGTTAATTAAATAAATCCAGTCTCTGTGTGGTGATTTGGGTATACAGCTGTTTAGGATCAACAGCAGCATTACTCAAAGAATATAAATAGTAAATATTAATCACCACATACAACAGAGGGTCCATTCCTCCAGAATGTAATCAGGTTCTGAGGCAGCAGGGAGGCCTGGCCTGGATGAACAGAATCTCAGACCTCGACGCAACAGCCTCTCACAAGCATATTTATTGATTGTTACACAAAAGTTGTATTCTGGGTCAAACGAGTTCCTCATGCCAAAGCCCCTCATCTAATGTAGTTCTTCCGAGAAGGCAAACATCATGCCCCTGTAACTGTAGTCCTTACTGTGCACCGTTTGCAGCACTGAATAAAGCTAGACATTCCAGGTGTGCCACGAGCATCTGAGCAAAGTCTTGCCGAGGCTGTAAAGCTCCTTCAGAAAAACGACTCTATAGACAAGAGAAAACAATCACTGTTTTCTACAACGATTTCTTCAAGGTCAGAGTAGTTCTAGAAAACAACTGTTCGTTCTGATGTGTACCCTAGGTACAGCGAAAAACAACTATTTTATTCTAACGTTTGTCTCAGATATAAGGATTCCACCAGAATCCTACAACAGTCTTCCTCGACTTCACAGGGGCCATGAACGTCCCTCACTCTTCACCTTCCTCCTCCTGCACTCGAATCCAGCACTCCTTTGTCCTCACTTCTGTGGCCTTCTTCTGCCCATTTCCCTCATTTTCTCCCTTTGTGCACCTGCCTTCACCTCTCACCTTCCACTCTTTTCCCCCTTCTTTGCTTTTTGTCTTGTCCCTTCCTCACCTTATAATTTCCCACCTGGACCCCTTTCTCCTTTTCTTCTCTTCTTCTAAGGCAAGGCAGAATCTCATTCCCAGGTCTACGCTCGCTCCACAGATGGAGGCATGCATCATCTTTCTAGATAAAAGTGCTTTCCCTCTGCTCGGTGTCTAGCGCTCATTCTATGAAAACACTACGACTAGGAGACTGGGGCAGGAGGATTATCTTGAGTTCAAGGCTAGCCTGGACCACAGTGCCTGACGTCCTCAAACGAAACACCACCACAAAAGGCAGAAAGGACTCAGTGGTTGATGTTACTAAGGCCACCAGTGAAGAAGGATGTGTCGGACTTATACAGACATTGCCATCTCTACGGTAATCGAGCTGGAAAACCAGAGGGCCCTGAATTTTGCCATGAGAACGGTAGGTACTTTACAAGCACTGCTCTTTAGGAGCAGATATCACTAAGAAGACTTTATATAGCAAAGGACGGTTTCGACCTGTCGACCTCTAGGTTGTGGGCCCGGCACGCTTCCGCTGCGTTGCAGCGCCTCTTCGACCTAGTCTATAGTTGCTTCAACAGTTGAAGTTCGGTAATTCATTCTCTGTCTTTACTAAACTTCTTTCCCACAGTCTTCACACTTTTTAAACTTAGGCTTTGTGATCCAGGCCTGTCTGAGATTGCCAAATGGGCTCCCCTGGGTCGGAAATCAAGAGCGTATAGGCGGATGGAGAACGACTTCCCTGGGCTTGACTTTTCAGCACGCCTTTTTGCCCGCGAATGTGGGCTCTCCAGAAGTAGAATCCTGCAAAGACTTCCACATTTTAAACAGTCGCGTCCTTTCCACCAAAGCCATTTCCTCTGGACTGCTGCCTTCTCCTCCTCCTCCTGCAGACCCCACTCCCCTCCATCCTCCAGGCGCCTAAAACCATCAATTAGTCAAATTTACCTCATGCACAAGAGCCTCAGCTGAGCTGGTTTGCTCAGTAAAATAACCTAAGCTTTCAGAGATGAAGGCAGGAGGATTGCCTTGAGTCCCAAGCCAGGGCAGTCTACAGAGTAAGACCCTTAGGCAAAAGAGAAACAAATAAATATTTAAATTAAACACATAATAAATAATAAGATTCATGTCACAATTAAATGTTTAAAACACTGCATTAAAAAATTCCTCACATACAAAAGAAAATATATATATTTTTTGTATGTGAGGAATTTGCCATGCTGGGAATTTGGATGTGTCAGTTTTTCAGCCATATGGAAGCAAAAAGTATTTACTTTATTGTAAAATTTACATCTGACAGAGGTTAGGTGGGATTCTCAATCTTCTCTGTGAGAGGGTCATTCTCTGAGCGTCTTCCTGGGAGGGACCCAATCCCACACCACAAACCGGGTAAAGAAGGGTGCCTTAGGGTGAGGTTTTTGTTTGTTTGTAGTTTTGTTTTTTTGTTTATTTTTTTGTTTTGTTTTGTGGGGGGGGCGTGAGGTTTTTGTTTAGAATTGGTCACATACAAACAAAACTCAAACCATATAAATGGTTTGCTTTTTATGAAGTAAAGAGAGAGCGAGAGCAAGGCAGAGAGAGAGTGTGTGTGTTTTGAGACATGGTCTCATTATGTGTCTCTGGCTGTTCTGGAAGTTGCTCTGTAGAACAGGCTGGCCTCAAACTCACAGAAACTCACTCTGCCTCCAAAATGCTGGGTTGAAGGCATATACCAACACTTACATTTCAATAAAATATTTAATACTTTAATTACTTTTTTGGCTGATTTGTTTTTACGTGTCTGTGTGTTTTGCCTACATGTATGTATGTGAGCCACATACATGCAATGACTGAAAGAGAGCATCAGATCCCCTGGAACTGGAGTTACATATGGTTGTGAGCCATTATGTGGGTGCTGGGAATTTAACACAGAATCTTTTGAAGAGCAGCCACTGAACCATCTCTCCAGCTCTAAAACAATATTATTATTTATTTATTACGTATGTGTGTGTATGCCTAAGTGTATATCTATGACCATGTATGTGCAGGAGCCCAGGAAAGTCAAAAGAGGACATCAGGCCCCCTGGAACTGGAATTACCAGTGGTTGCGAGCTATGGAGTGGGAGTGGGAATATTTAGGACCAACATTTAGACCAATTTTTAGGTTTTCCACAAGATCAGTGATTGCAGTTAACCATTGAGCTGTCTTCACAGCCCCATTCATACATAGTTTTAAGTTAAAAATATTATCCTGTACTTGGTTTCCGTTTACCATTATGTCTAGAATTAATACCATGGGGAAGAAAAGACAGCAGGGAAATGAGATGGGGTTTGTCTGTTTTTGTTAGCAATTTGAGGACTCCCTTAGCCCTCAGAACATGAGAAGCCAATTGTTTAAGCTGGTGATACAGGGCTTAGCTGAGGGATTCCACACTGGGTGAAGGAGTCTGGTGATGGAATTTTGCCTCTTGGCCTTGGCAGATGCGGGTTTACTCTACAGTTCGGTTTCTCAGAGACTGACCTTGGCAGTTTCTCCAGCAGGGCGCTCTGTTCCTGAGAACTAGATAACAAACTTTGTGTAACCCTGAGTGAATCCTTGGGTGTTTTGCCAAGTGGCCAAAGTGGGCTGTTGCTGTGAGAAAGCTGCTTGTGGCTTTTTGCTTTAAAAAATATGTTTGAGTGCCTTATACACGAGTCTTGATCAGGAACCTGTCTTGACTCCATTCTTTGCATCTCTGCCCCGATCATTCCCACTCTCTCTTTCAGGTAAATCCTGCTCGACTTGCCCCACAGGACGGGTCACTGGGAAACATAATTCTGACAAAATTAATTGAAAGAAGTGTGTGAGAAATTAAGTGGTGCAATATCAATAGATTGATCAAATTCAATCTATGATGATGTGCAGAAAGGAAGAAATTACAGGTCCAACAGATTTGTCTACACTTAAAACAATTTTTAATTTTTGTGGCCTCAGAGATGACATAATTCAAAGTGAAAGTCACATGTCCAATGATGTGAGTTTCCCATCAACAGACAAGGTACAGAACCACAGTATATTCACATAGTAGAGTGTTTTTCAGTAGTAAACATAGAACTGAATGAATGGCCGCTACATATAACAAAGCAGCAATTTCAACAAAAGAATAGAAAGTGAAGACAATAAGACTCTCCAGAGGGTATCCAAACCATTTATTAGAAATTATAGAGATGTGATTAAGATAAGAAACACTCTGGACTTCTGAGCTGATTTTCTTTGTTTGTTTTGTTTGTGTCCTTGGCCGGCCTGAAACTCAGTAAGACCAGGTTGGCCTCAAAGTCTCAGAGACATGCTTGCCTCTGCCTCCTCAGGAGTCAGATTAAAGGTGTGTAGCAACACTGGACTTATTTCTTTGGAGACTCTGAAAATTATTTTGTCTTGTTGTAAGTTGCAACAAATTCAAAGAACTCGCAACAGGAGATATTAAAATAAAATGCACCAGGCTGGCCTTGATCATCTGATCCCCAAGTGACACGACATGAGAGCTTCGCTATCCCCGGCTGAAGTCTCTGAGTTCTAAGGGACGTAATCAGCATTGGCAGTAATCCCGTGTCATATCCTAAAGTCATAAAAATCAAACAATGCAGACGCTTACTGCTTTTGTTTTACTTCAAGTTTCCATGTGGTGTTCTAGTAGTCTTCAACTTCCTCAGATAATTCAAACAATAGCACAAATTCAGGTTTCTGCAGCTACAGGTACAAAACACTTCATTCTCTAGAGGCAAAAATATCTATGCATGAAAAATTATGTCTCAGCATTTGGGTCCTGAAGTGATTCCACTACATTTTACAATGCATTAAATCAAAGGAAATGCTCAACTCAGTCCAGAATTATTGCAAGTCTCAGACTGTATCCTAGGATGGAATCAGTCAATGTGTTCATCAGTGGATGAGTAGATAAAAGAAATATGGCACAGAAACACACAAGTTTAATTTGTATGATAAATAAATATGGAATTATGACTATTGCAGAAAATGAACGAAACTGCAGACATTTTAAGTGAAATAACCCAGACTCAGAATGACAAAACAAAAAACAAAACGGAATCTATTTTAAATGTGTACACAGTGTGCTTATTTGTGTGTGTTTTATGTCATCAAAGTGGAAAGGGGACTACGAGAGAAACTAAGAGATCTTGGAGGATGGGTAATAGACTACATGACATGGAAGGAGCAGGTTTTGGGGTGAGGGAGTGGAGGGCAGGAGGGAATGAGAAATGTTCATGGTTTTAAGAAACTTCATCTACAAAGAAAAAGGGACCAGGTTCCACCGAGATTTGAACTCGGATCGCTGGATTCAGAGTCCAGAGTGCTAACCATTACACCATGGAACCGCGCACGCCCGGGCCGCCAGCTCCTAACTGATGAGATATAGCTCCAGCGCGGAGCTCGGCTTCGTCCCAGGAAGATTCCCGAACTTCCGTGTAGGCACAGCTTCCGCAGTCTTCCTCCGGGATTTCCTGGGAAGCGGAAGTCTCCCCGCCCCCTCCCCCTTCCTCCGCGGCCCTGCGGATCCCTGCGGCTGCGCGGGGGCCTCTGCGCGCTCAGGGGCGTCCGTCCGGCCCGCGATTTAAGGGCGGGAAGTTCGCTCAGCTCGGGTACGACTGGTGGGCGACCGCGTCGGGTCCCGGGAAGCCTGCCACTCTTGGCGAGCGAGGAGTAAAACACAGCAGAAATCCCCAGGGTGCACGGGGGACGGTTGCTTCGTCAAAAGGTGCCGCGCAGCCTCCCCGTCGGGGAATCGAACCCCGGTCTCCCGCGTGACAGGCGGGGATACTCACCACTATACTAACGAGGAGGACGACTGCGCGGCCCTCTCGTCCACGTCTAATAAAGTCAGGCATGACGTAGGCCCTTCCGAAACACCCCTGTGAGGTAGAGCTCTGGCCTGGGCAGGAGGCCAGATGGGGCCGGTCAAGGAGGCCGCTCGAAGGCTTGGCAGGAGTGCGGGGAGGGCTCTGGAAGCCGAATCCCGGCTCTCTCCCAGGCCCTGGGCGTCTTCCACAACAGCAAGGCAGGAAGGAGACGTTTCCGTCGAGGGGAGGGTGGTCTGGTTTGGGGCAAGAATAAAACACCGCCAGCTAAACGCCCTGCTAAACGCCATAGAAGACAGCCCTGTTCGCTGGGACAATCCCTCAACTCCTCAGCACGGGGAAGGGCCGAAGAGAACAGCCGTAGTCGGCAGGATTCGAACCTGCGCGGGGAGACCCCAATGGATTTCTAGTCCATCGCCTTAACCACTCGGCCACGACTACGTACAGCGACGGCCGCTTGATTGGTGGAGGTTCGTGGCGGGTGGGTTGTCCTGGCCCCGCGTAGAGGTCCAGACTAAGGGCGAGAAAAGACGCGGGAGGCTGCTGTTATGCTTCAGGCTCCCCTCATAGTTTGGGGTTTTTTTGGGGGGAGGGGTCGGGTCAGATGCAGGCAGGTTTTTCCCGCAACTCCCTTCCCGCCCCTAAGGATTTATACCCCCGGGTGTATACCTAAGGACGCACACCTCATCCTAGTTTAACCAGCTCCGCCAAGTGTGTGTGTGTCCGCGTGGGTGTTTCAAAGACAGAATCTTACTCGGCGGCCCGGAAAGGCCTTAAACCCGCGGTGACCCTCTCGCCTCTGCCTCCTGAGTGCTCACTGGGGCTACTGGCATAACCCTCTTTTCACTTTCCGCCCTTAATCTCAGGCACAGTTGTCGTCCCCCATACCCTGGGCTGAGACGAGCAGGACCTGCGGGGCCAGTAGGGTTCACAGTGACGGCCTGGAGCAAGAGTCAACAGTCTTGGCTAGCAGCTGACAAGGCAAGAGGAAGATACGGTGGGACTGCTTTCTAGGTCAACAGCAGGTGCAGAGGTCACCATCTCCCTGTTCCGCCTAGGGGACGTGCGCAGAACGTGTGGGCCCACGTTCCTGACACTGTCTCAACTCGTGGTACGCCTAGAAAAT
>REGO01000335.1:2081857-2104024 GCA_010120015.1 Rhombomys opimus
TTTTTTGTTTGTTTTGTTTTTTTCTGAGCCTACTCAGGATCATACTCAGGCCTCAGTTGAGTCTTTTTGGGGGTTAGGAGATTCTGACAAATAAAGGAGAAATATAGTTGTTATTTCCAGGAAGAAAAGAAGTTTTTCTGGATTGCTGGCAGCAGCAGATCTGATAGATTCACCGTGACCTCTTCCTTCGTAGGCCTGTCCATTGCAGACTCTGCCAGTCTCCACGAGGGACATCCCCTACTCCCATCAGCTAGTTTTCTGGTAAGTTGGGATTCTCCTACATGCTCCTTCTGAGAATAATGTGTCTTTTATCACGAGGTGTGTTTACCTCCAGGTCATTGTTGGTGGGTCTTTCTGTACTCTCGTCTGTCCTGTGGTCTCACTGGATCCTGCTCGGCCTCTCCAGCTTCAGCGGCACAGTCACTATTTTCCTCTTACCTAGTATCTTCTAACACTCCTGTGGTGGGGGAAAAAGAAGCACAACATTTAATTCTTTACTTGAGTAGAGTAAAATGGCTAGTAAAAATAAAATAGGCAAATTTACAAAAAACGAAATGAGTGCTTTGGTTATTAGGGAATGGAGAAATGTATGTGGTTTGCAAGGGACAGAGTTGCATGGACAACGTGGAATTGTACGCATCCACAGGACAGGTGACATTTGAGTATTGGAGGAAGAGAAGTGTGAGGAGCGGAGTTGAGACACGGAGAGGGCTATAACCAGAGTTGGGCAGGTGAGCACTAGTAACAGTCATAATCTCCAAAAGGTTTGGAGGAAGTGGCTCATTTTGGAAAATTAAAAAATAAAATTGAATGAGGTCAGAATATGAAAGAACTGAACAGCACATGAGAAGTGTGAAGGCTTATAGTGCAGGTCATCTGTGGATCATAAGAGATTTAATGTAGGAAAAATTTTTTCATGAGCCTTAATCTCAAGACCTCCCTTCAGCCCACCCACACAAGTTCTTCCCAATTTCAGCTCAAGTCCTTTTAGCATCACTTTATTTTTTATTGGGGAATATTGTGATAATAAACTGCATGCATTTAAGGTATATTGTCATTCCTCTGTATCTTTGAGGAGTTGGTTTTAGGACCTCTAACAGATACCAAAACCAGTAGATTCTCAAGTCCTTTAACATAAGATGGTACAATGTTTGCATATAACCTATTCACATCCTCTGAATCATCTTATATATCTTATATATACTCATATATCTAATACATTGTAAATACTGTGTAAATGCAATATGAATTCTATACATTAGCTCTACTGTTTTGTCTAGGGAATAGGGACAAGAATAGTATCAGTGCATGGTCTTTGAATATAATTTATCTACAGTTGATTGAATCCAATGATGCAGAAGGTCAACTATCATTGGTTAATGAGAGTTACCCAATGAGTTTAAATGAGAGTTTAATGTATGAGAGGTTCATAAAACCACCATCATGTTCCAGGTAGTGAGTGAACATATCCATAGTCAGAGAACATACTTCTTGTGACTTGAATCCTTTTAAATTTATTAAGATTCATTTTGACTTTTCTTTTGCTTAGGATGTGATCCATCTTACAAATGATCAGAGAGCACTGTGAAGGAATATAAATTTGCCCATATTGGTTGACTACAAATGATACATATATGTATAACATATATGTGTGTGTGTGTGTGTGTGTGTGTGTGTGTGTGTGTGTGTGTTGGCTTCCTATTGTTACTGTAGTTAATTATAATAAGCTTAGTTTGCTCAAAACCATAAAGGCCAAAATCTAAAATGAAGCTGGGAGTAGTGGCATAGGCCTTTTCTCCTACCACTTGGGAGGCAAAGGCCAGCCAGGATTATTTAGCAAGAGTGTCTGTCAAACAAACAACCCCACAATGTAATCTTTAAGCCAACAGGAATATTTGGGTATGTTGTAAAGGTATAAAGATTTCTATTTACCTTTTGGCCAGTAGTTAATTGTATCATATCCATTGTATCTTAATTAATTTGGGAACTCCTTAATTCTATGTAACTCTTAAATGCATGGGCCTATCTTCAGCTGTTTTATTTTTACCGAGTTTTATTCTGTAACATTGCACTGTTTCGGTTACTTTTAATTTGGTGTCCTTTGAAATGTAATAGGGCAGTTGGGTGATGGTGGCATATGGGTTTAATCTGAGCACTTGGCAGGCAAAGGCAAGTGGATCTCTGAGTTTGAGGTCAGCCTGGTCTACAAAGTGAGTTCCAGGACAGCCAGGGCTACACAGATAAATCCTGTCTCACTTCAGCTCCCCGACTCCTCCAAAGGAAATGTGATAGGGCAAGTCTGTCAGAGTTGTTGGATATTCCTGCACATTATCGATAGTAAAAATGTTATTGATGATAGCAGGTATGATATTAGTACTTGCCATATCTTAGAACTCAGGGATAAGGGGAAGGAATAAGGACAGCATTAGCCAGTTATGACTGAACACTTAGATTCATAAATTAAGCACTTCACAGAGGAAAAAAAGTTTTTTGTGTTTGGTTTTGTATTTTGGTTTTTGCTGAGGATTGAACCTAGGGCCTTGCCCATGTTCTGCCAATGAGCCATATTACCATCCTCTACATGGAACATTTATTCTGTTCTTAATACCAGTCCTAATTCAAATTTTTCTCGAAAGGTGGACATACTACTGACATATTAGTATTGCTTTTAGCTTATCACCTGCTTTGCTTCTGTAGATATTATTAATTTTATCTATTTCCTAAGACTAAGTCATTGAATACTTGATGTCTTAGGAATCAGTGACCTTCAAGGATGTGGTCGTGAACTTCACTCAGGAAGAATGGAAACACCTGGATCCTACACAGAGAAATTTGTTTAGAGATGTGACACTGGAAAATTATACACACCTAGTCTCTATAGGTGAGTGTGAGGTTAAGATCAGGATGTGGGAAAGGGTACCCACCTGGTCTCTGTAGGTAAGGGTAACCCACAGTTTATATGGTGTGGGGAGGCAAACACACCCCTCGCCTCTGTAGGTGAGGGCAGCCCTAAGTCTAGATGGGCGGGGGGGAGGCACATTATCTCTTGCATTTAGATGTGATTGGCATCTAAGCTTACGAACCAGCAATTTTAAATTTTGGAAGTTTCTCCTCATTATTAAGTGGAGCAGTAAACTAAACCTCCTCTCCTCAGATCAGCTTCTCAGTTGCCCCATTGTTACGACAGTTGACATGCTAATTCATCACACCAGATTTTTTTCATGGGGAATATCTTAGAGACAGAGTGGCGAGATTGCATTCTGATATGGTGCTTTTTCCTTATTGCAGACAGATTCCTTTTTTTCCCCCTCTGAGCAGGACTCCAGGTTTCCAAACCTGATATGATTTCCCAACTAGAGCAAGGGACAGAGCCATGGAGTGAGGAGTCATCCATTCCTGTTGGTTCCTTGGAAGGTAAGAAGTGTGTGACAACAGAGCACTGCTCTCTCCTGCTGGCACCCCCTGTGGAGAGATGGGAACCGTCAGAATATAGATGCTATTTTGTACTCCCTGTAGAGGAGCAGCCCTCCTGATTTCTCCGAAGCAGACCTCTAAACCTGCACTTTGCATTCTCTGTCTTCCCACTTCCAGGATTGTTCCTTCATTTTCTGTTTTAGGGTTCCATCTCTGTTAGCACCACACAGAAACACAGCTATTTCCAGATGCTTTCATTCAACACTGGCTAACACTGTCTTTTCTGTGATCCCAACTAAAATAAAAAGAAAGTGAGTTCCACACCTGTAGCCTTTGTTTTGTTTTGTTTGTTGTTATTTGTTTTAACACACTTACTCTCTTCTTATTCTCATGCATAGTTTTTTTTATATTATGTTCTTTTATCATTCTGACCTTGAGGTTCTGAGTAATGTTTTTTTTTTTTTTGTTTGTTTGTTTTTTTTTAATCATCAGTTTCCAAACTGCACAAGGAATTTCTTAAAGGGCCTGAGTCTGGGATAATCTAATTACTCTTTATTGCTGTGCTATTCACAATAGCCTAGGTGCCTATGAACACAGGACTAGATGAAGAAAATGTGGTGCATCTACACAATGGAATTTTATTCAGCCATAACGAAAATTAAGTCATGACATTTGCAGGACTCTATGTTCCTTCTGTTCTAGTTTCATCAGGACTGTCATGGTAAAGAGATGTCAAACTTTGTCAAATACCTTTTCTGCATGTATTGAGATGACCATGTTATTTTTTTTGTCCTCAGTTTTGTTATATGTCTTATTTCATTCATGTATATATTGAATCAGCCTTGCATTCCCAATGTAAAAGTCATGGTTGCTATGTATGATCTTAATGTTTTCTTGAATTTGGCTTGAAAGTATTTTGTTGCAAGTTTTTATACATATATTTATCAAGGAGTTTAGTCTATATTTTTGTTTTGTGTCCTTATTTGATTTTGATACCAGAGTAATACTAGCTTTGTAAAATGGGTTTGGCATCACTCTGCTTTTTTCTTTTTGTTGTTGTTCTAGAACCTTGCAGTTAGGGGCAGGAGAGATAGCATATGGGTTAAGAAGTTTGATGCTTTCCAGAGTACCCAAGTTCAATTCGTAGTAGCATAGTATGGCTCACAACCATCGTAATTCCAGATCCAAGGACTCGGACACCCCTTGGCCTCTTCAAGCACAAGCACTCATGTACATATGCCCACACATATAATTTTTTTAAATGATAAAAAAAATCTATCTATGCACATTGAGGTATATCATTAGATTATTTATTTGCCTTTTTTCTTTTTAATTATGTATAGGTGTGAACATTGCATGCGTGTATGTATGTGTGACACCCATCCCTCTGGTTCTTTTTTTTTTCCAGTGGACAGTGGTTAATGTATGCACTTTCAGCTATAACCTTAGAATTGCATTAGCTCTAGCCAAGAGGTTCTGGTAAATTGTGCTATCATTTTCTTTTGATTCTAGAAAGTTTTTTTTTCCCCCTTGCTTTCTTCAAGAGCAACAATTCTTTAATTATTAACCCACCTCTCTAGCTCCAGGGTAACAAGCTTCGTGGTTACCTTATTTTCAGGGTTTGCAGTATCAAGCCTTGCTTTTCTGGCTTTTAGGGTTATTGACAAGAGATGTTATTCTGATACGTCTCTGTTATATGTGGATTGTTATTTTTTTTCCCGTGTACTTACAGTTTTTAATATTGGTTTTTTTTTTGTAATTTTAACATCTTGACTATTTCATTTTGTTCATGTCTATTTGTAATACCATATGGTTGTGTTTGGATGTCTTTTTTTTTTTCCTGTAGGTTTGGGTAACTTTTTGCCTTAATTTCATTAAATTGTGCCTTTAGACTTCATCTCAGTTCCTTCTTCTCCAGATTACTTAGATTTTTGTCTCTTGAACTTATCCCAGAGTTCTTGGAAGATTTGGTTAGTCTCATTAATTTTTCTTTTCTTTATCTATGTCTGAATATATCATTGTCTCAACCTTGACCCTCATCATCTCTTTTATTTGCCTGTTTCATTTGTTGTCTTGGAGGCTTACTGCCTCTGTCTGCTAACCTAGGCCTAGAATGTTTTGAGCGCCTGAGACTTACATTATAATAAGCTTACAATAATAAGCTCATTCTGCCTTCACCTGTATCTGATTTGTGCTCTTATTCATTCTCTCTCTCTGTGTTAAACTCTGCTGATACTGCCTCCTCTCTCTCAGTCTCGGAGGTGCTCCCTTAAGTAACTTCCCTGTCCTCTCTCATGGGAGTGGGCATATCCTGTTAGTCAAATCTTTGTCTAATTTGTCACTTTTTCTGCCACTCAATTAAACATCACTTACAAATACGGGTGCTTCCTTCTACAAAGTAACTTTACCTTCATTGTTTGGTATTAAAGGCATGTATCATCATGCCTGGACAAAGCTTTTCTTTATCTGAGACTTACTCTATACCAGGCTGGCCTTGAACATAGATCTTCTTGCCTCTGTCTCCTGGGTTAAAGGCATGTTTGTATTCCAGTTGGATCACACAGACCTAGAAGGTCTTTGAATGTGATCTCTTGCCAGAGAAGTCATGTTCTGAATTAAAATTCCTCTACAGCTCTGCTTGGTCTTTATCTATAAATACTACTTTCTACTGGACTTTTTAAAAAGATTTATTTATTTATTTGTGTGTGTGTGTGACAGACAGAGAGAGAGAGAGACTATTTGGTCTACATGTATGTTTCTTTACCATATGAATACCTGGTGCCCACAGAAGTCAGAAGAGGTTTTCAAATCTCCCGGAACTAGAGTTTCAGGGGATTTTGAGCCACTATGTGAGTGCTGGAACCAAACCCAGGTCCCTTGCAAGAGCAATAAGTGCTCTTTTTTTTTTTTATTTTTTTATTTTATGAATATGAATGCTCTGTTTTCACACACACCAGAAGAGGAAGTCAGATTCCATTACAGATGGTCGTGAGCCACCATGTGGTTGCTGGGAATTGAACTCAGGACCTCTTGAAGAGCAGTCAGTGCTCTTAACTGCTGAGCCATTGCTCCAGCCCCGCAATAAGTGCTCTTAACTGAGCCACCTTTCCAGCCCCCAGTTGCTTCCTTCTTGAGGATGTCTTAGAGACCCATCTTTTCAGAGACGTGATCTGTAATCCTGATGTGTGTTTTGTGTCACTAGTTTGCCTGATTTTTTTTGCTGTCTAGTTAGCAACACTTTGGATTACTTCTCCACATATTGGGCATGGGAATATGTTAGCCAGTGCCCATTTTGTAGTGGTAGTCATGTTGTAGTGGTAGTAGGTATTTTGTATCTTACATATAAACATCCTATTATAATACTGCTTTGGCATCTTCCACACCTACACCTATAGTTTAGTCCTCCATTTCTTTTCTAAATTCCATGATGATAGTCTTGAGTTAGTTACTTTTTCTACCATAAATTATTTCCTCTCCTATTTACAACTCTTTTTTTTTTTTTAAGCAAAGGTGAAATTCTTTTTTTTTTAATTTATTTATTTTATGTATATGAGTGCTCTATCTCCTTGTACACCTACATGCCGGAAGAGTGTATCAGATCCCAGCATAGATGGATCTGAGCTACCTTTTGGTTGCTGGGAATGGAACTGAGGACCTCTGGAAGAACAGACAAAGCTCTTAACCACTGAGCCATCTCTCCGGCCCCCAAAGATGGAATTCTTATTGCAGGGTTTTAGGCTAATAATCATAAGTCTTAGTTGAGTCTTTGTCCTGAACTTAAATCAACAGTCTTAAAATTTCGCTTTTTTGTTCATGAACAAGGAATTTTAATTCATACTGCATCCTTAAGAGTCAGTCCTTTTCTTTGTACCCTTAGTAGTCTCTGGTTACCTTTTTTTTTTTTTTTCAATCCCTGGTTTATTTGCCATCCTCACCTGGCAGGCCATTTCTTGTGAATAGAAGTGTCCATTGTTGTATACAGTGGATGCAGTTGTGTCCACAGGAGGGAACACTAACCAGGGGAGCTGTAAGCTCGAGAACCTGAGAAGTTCAGCTCATCTCCATTTGAGGTTCTTGCTCTTCTTTGGCATGGCAGGTGTTTCAGTGACAAGGACGGTGCCTGTGGCCTTGTTGCCATCCTGCTAGGTGAAGTGCTGGACCTTCTCTAAGAACATGGGCTGCCACAAGCTTAGGCTGAGCTTCAGGTCCTCTCCAGGCATTGCAGGTTCCTTCACTGGAGGCAAGATGACATAGTAGGCCATGTCCCAAGTCAGGGAGAACGTGACAGACACACCCTCCTTTTTGTTGATATAGACCCGGGCCTCCACCCTTTGGTGAGGTTGGATAGAGCCTGGCTTAACCATGACCAAACAGTGCTTCGGAGCTTCCCTCTTCAAACCTTAGACCAGAAAGCTTCCAGGTTTTCCCCTGCCTCAATCTTCTCCATTCTCTTGTGGGATGTCTCAATGCCTGTCACTGCAGTGCTCATGTTCTTATTATATCCCAGCCACTCACACTCATCAACCTTCTTCAAAATGCTGTGTCCTCTGTTTATCTGTCACCACTGTGTCCCAGCCAGGAATAGAGTGAACTGACTACAGACAGCAGAAAGCTCCTCTCCAGTCCCAGCTGAGTACTGGGATGTAAGTATCCCCAGCATCCAGCAGCTTCTGCACTGACTTTACACCTAAATCAGAATCACATTGCTCAAGGGCACAGGGAACAGAGCCCATAATGACTGGAGTGTCTTCTCCTTCATAGTCAGACTAGTTGAGCAGCTTCTGTATCTCCAGCTCTGCTGGCTTCCACCATATCTGAGTCCTGGACAGTGACTGCCTTGTTCACATAGACCACAGCAAGCTTGACTCCCATCTGTTTAGCCATTGTGCTCTTGTGTCTGGAACATGGAGCCATCATCAGTCACCACCAGGGTACAGGCATCCAGCGTGGCAGTGCCTGTGATCCATATTCTTAAAAGTAATCTGCATCGCTGGGGCAGCCTGTGTGTGCATAGTGGGAAGCAGTAATGCTGTGCTCCACATCGCTGCATTGATGGTGATACCTCCAGCTCTCCTCTGGGACATTGTCTTATGTCCTTGTACTTCTGGAGCTTAGTATCTTGGCTAAGAATTTTTTGTAGATGGCATGATCAGCATCTACAAAAGACTGGGATCAGCATCCCAGTCTTTCCTGGGATTTCGTATGGCTAGTGGTGCTCACATTCACGTGGGGTTTGTCACACGCAAAGGTCTTCAGTGCCTGCAGCCAACCCTGTAGCAACGGGGTCAGGCTGGCACAGAGACTGCTGAGTATCCCTTGCAGTAGCGTGGGGGCTGCCGTTATGGTGGTACTGCATCAGTCTTTCAGGTGCTGAGAATAAAGGTGTGCTACACCACAGAGCTTACCTCTTAAGTTTAACTATCTTTTTAAATATCATTCTTACTTGTCCTTAGAGGACATCTATTAAACAGAAATAAGCACTTCTCTTTAGAGTTTCAGTGTATTCTTCTTAGCTCCTTTCATTTTTTTCCCCAAATATTGGGGTTATATATTTGAGAACCTTCAAACTATTAGATAGTCTCCAACAAGGGCAGTTTTCTTTTGCTCTGTCCAAAAAACACTGGCATTTTATTTTCTTTCAGGCTGGAAGACAAGACCTGAAAATAGTATGTCACCCCTAGAACATGACATTTCTGAAGAGCATCTCTTCTTAGAGGCAGTATTAAACAACCACAAAAGGGAAGATTCTTGCAGCTCCAATGTCTTAGAAACATGGAAATCTGATGGGAGTTCAGAGAAGTTTCAGGCAAACCAACAGATGCTGCCAAGGGCAATAAAAATAACTGAGAAAATGGCACCCGCTTGTGAGAGCAGTTTCACTGTGGGTTCAAGCCTTGCAACACAAACAGAAGTACCTCTGGAGCAAGCTACTACGAAAACAAGAGCCAAGCAGAACTCACCCTCAGTTAAAAAAGAGAAGCTGTGCAAGTGCAATGAATGTGGTAAAGCTTTTACTTACTGTTCTGCTCTCATTCGCCATCAAAGGACACACACTGGAGAGAAACCCTATAAATGTGATGAATGCAACAAAGCCTTCAGCCGAAGCGAAAACCTTATAAACCATCAGAGAATCCACACAGGAGAGAAACCGTACAAATGTGACCAGTGTGGAAAGGGTTTCATTGAGGGTCCGTCTCTCACTCAACATCAAAGAATTCATACTGGAGAAAAACCCTACAAATGTGATGAATGTGGGAAAGCCTTTAGTCAGAGGACCCATCTTGTTCAGCATCAGAGAATTCACACTGGTGAGAAACCATACACATGTAATGAGTGTGGAAAATCCTTCAGCCAGAGAGGCCACTTTATGGAACACCAGAAGATTCATACAGGTGAGAAGCCTTTCAAATGTGAAGAATGTGAAAAAACCTTCACCAGAAGCACACACCTTACTCAACATCAAAAAATTCATACCGGAGAGAAAACTTACAAGTGTAACGAATGTGGAAAGGCCTTCAATGGCCCTTCAACGTTTATCCGTCACCATATGATTCATACTGGAGAAAAGCCTTATGAATGCAGTGAGTGTGGAAAAGCCTTCAGTCAGCACTCAAACCTGACTCAGCATCAAAAAACACACACTGGGGAGAAACCCTATGACTGTGCAGAATGTGGAAAATCCTTTAGTTACTGGTCATCCCTTGCTCAACATCTGAAAATTCATACTGGAGAAAAGCCCTACAAATGCAGCGATTGTGGTAAGGCCTTCAGTTACTGCTCATCCCTTACTCAGCATCGAAGAATTCACACTCGAGAAAAACCCTTTGAGTGCAGTGAGTGTGGAAAGGCTTTCAGTTATCTGTCAAACCTTAATCAGCATCAGAAAACTCATAGCCAGGAGAAAGCCTATGAATGTAAGGAATGCGGGAAAGCCTTTATTCGAAGTTCATCTCTTGCTAAGCATGAAAGAATTCATACAGGAGAGAAGCCTTATCAATGTCATGAATGTGGGAAAACCTTCAGCTATGGCTCATCCCTTATTCAGCATAAGAAAATCCATACTGGGGAAAGACCTTATAAGTGTAATGAATGTGGGAGAGCCTTCAACCAGAAAATACACCTTATACAACACAAGAGAATTCATACAGGAGCAAAGCCGTATGCATGTCCCAAGTGTGGTAAGACCTTTCGACACTGTTCGTCTCTTACCCAACATCAAAAAACTCACACAGAAGAAAAGCCCTACCAGTGTAACAAATGTGAAAAAGCCTTCAGCCAGAGCTCCCATCTGACTCAGCATCAGCGAACTCATACGGGAGAGAAGCCCTATAAGTGCAATGAGTGTGACAGGTCCTTTACCCGGAGGATCCACCTAAGTGAACATCAGATTACTCACACTGGAGAGAAACCTTACAACAGTAATGAGTGCCCAAAGGCTTTCAGCCAGAGCACAGACCTTACTCAGCATCAGAAGATTCATTCAGGGGAGCTTTTTGGGTGTGATGACTGTGGGAAAGCCTTCCGGTATCGCTCTGCTCTCACCAAACACCAGAGACTTCACCCTGGCATGGCTGCTATAGGAACATCATAACTGGCTGCTCCATCCACTTTGGTTTTATAGTGACGAATCAGAGTGGGGTAGGAACTTCTTAACGTATTTTAAATTCTCCTTATCACACGAGGGGCCAAGAGCCCATTGGGCTGACCTAATCCAAGTATGCTACTAAAACAACATTGTGACGAGCTATTTTAAGTTTCTTCTGTAAATGAGGTGAAGCAAAAGATTCAGAGATGATTTGAAAGGTAGTTTGGAGTTTTATTCTCAGCTTTTGTATACTTTAAATATATTCATAAATAGTTGCACTATATTATCCACATTTTGTCTTGGATCTACAATGTGTGTGGTTTTTGCATGTTTTGCTAGTAGAAGAAATTTGTGCCTCAGTAACTAGGAATTTGTTTTGTTCCTGTTCTAATGCACTTACGTTATTCAGGTAACTGGTCATTAAATAAAAATAATTTTAAAATACAATCAAATTCAGTTGCCTGTGACTGTTAAAATTTGGTAGCAAGCACATTGGTGTGTACCCGTGTTTCCAGTCTTTTAGGCTGAAGTGGGAGGGTCACAGCCCAGGATTCTCAAGTAGACTGGACAGCACAGTGAATCCTTATCTCAGAAAATCAGTATCTCCTCTTCCAACTTTAAAATAGATTTTTCTAGGAGTTACAACTCTAGAGGTCAGCTTCTATGGTGTATACTAGTATTTAACCTGGTTGCACATGGTTTCCTGCGGTAACAAGTAGACCTGGTACGGTTTAAGCAACAGTTTCATTTCTCACAGTTCTAGAGGTCACAGTCTAGAGAGGGTCCACTTTTACGTTTTTTACATGGCAGAAAACAGAAAAAGATTTTTATACAGTCCTGTTCTAGAGTAGTCTATGCTTGAATCTTCTGTACCCTCATTCCTAATATCACATTTTGGGGAATGAGTTCTCAGTTTATGAATTTGGAGGTGATTCAGTCGTAGCAACTGACAACAAAATTCGAGTGCCAAGGCTGCACTTAAGACTCATTCAGTTGGCCCAGGGTAGGGGACTCAGGCTTCACATTTTCTTAAAAAAAAAAAAAAGAAGAAGAAGAAGAAGAAAAAAGAAAAATTCTAGTCCTCACTTTTTGAGACCTTATCTCTTATTATGTTGCCCTGGCTGTCCTAGAACTTATATAGACCAGGCTGGCCCTGACATCTGCCCAGCTTTGCCTCTTGAGTGCTGGGATTAGGCATGTGCCACCATGCCTGGCTGCTGAACTTCTGACTTGAACCCTGGAAAGAGCGATTGACCTAGACTTGAGTACCCGCCCCTTCAGTTAGTTGTTTCTCCCCTTTGGCTGCTCCCATTTATTCAGTCCACATGATGCAGCTACTGAGTGTCGTCCTGTTTCTATAGAGAGATTCTCTCAAGCTCTGGGAGGCAGGTTGATTAGCTTCTTCACCAAAGTGCAAAAACTAAGCCCCAGCCTGAAGTTCTCTCACACTTGGTTTCCTTGTATCAGAATCAGGTAACAGTATCGTACATTCTAGAGAATGATCTATATTAGCCACGCTTTCAGCTTTGAATGAATAAATTATGTAGCAAGCAAGAAGGATGCACAAGGGCAATGGCAATTTTCTCTGCAATGTTCCAAATTTAGTCTCTCTTTTTTTTTTTTGACACCAAAGTGAAGATTTATTTTTATGTGCATGTGTGTGAGTGAGTGACGTGTGCAGGTGCACTAGGCCGGGAAAGGGCCTGGGACAGGCAGCTGTGAGCTTCCCACGTGGGTGCTGATCTGCCCTCTTCAGGAGCAGTGAGCATTCGGCACTCCCAACCACTGAGCCAGCTCTCTAGTTCTAGACCACGACAAGGTGAGGACATCCTCTGCGCTTCTGGTTCAAGAAGAGCCACACAAACCACTCGGACTCCGGTCTCAGATACAAATGGTTTATTGAATACTGAACACAATACCCCAAGGCTGAGTAGACCAGGGACACGGGAATTCGGGAGCCTAACTGTGACAATGACTAGGTCTCACAGCAGGGTTCTTATAGAAAGAAGCAAATAGGGAGGGCAGTAACACATTTTGGCTAACTGTACAAAGCAGTATTACATTTTTGGCTAACTAGACAAGATGAGGTAAGTGAGGCAGGGCTTAGGGTCTTCTATAACTGGATGTGTAGATAAGAATGGTGCACCCAGAGTGTAGCCAAGCAAAGCGATAACAAAGCACGAGCTATAACACTATGGAATCACAGTAAAATAAATCAAGCTGAATGTGGCTAGAAAAGGATGTGGAAGGAGGACAGAAGGCGCAGGGCAACAGAAGCCATCTCAGAGTAAAGTCAGACTCGTTTCTGGATCTTCTCTGGGACACACCTTCTGTCTCCAATAGGCTTCCAGATGCCTGGGCCATGGAATCTCCTAAACAGGAGTCATCCTTAAACCAGCCTCTGAGAAATGTAGCTCTGAAAACAAGTCCATGACAAAGGGATTCTAGAGCTATATAGTTCTGAGAATTTGATGGCCCTCGTGGTTCCCAAGAAAATCAGGAACCCAAGTGCCCATTGATGTTGGTGGAACATGATGTTTTCAGGGCTGTTCATGTTGAGTCTCTCATTCACTCCTCTAGGCAGAGTCCCAGGGAGGAACTGAGAGCAAACCCAAGCAGTTTAATTGGAGAAAACATGATCAGTAGATATGAAGCATGAACATCTAGCAATTTAAAAAAAGCTATTACTACGCTTTAGCCTGAAAAGGTAAGGGTTTAACTATTAAAAAACCCCAACCTTCAAGGAGAGACCAGAATTCTACTTCTTGAGTCATCCCTTTGCTTTGCAGAGAGGGTCTTTGTGTGAGCTTGTGTCGCGTGTTTCCTTGCCCCTAACAAAAGCCTTTATTTACCAGTTGATTCTGTCTGTGGTGTCTGGGATCTACCCCAATGCTGCTTGCTAGGCTAGAGATTTTTCCCCCTGCCTTCTAATTCTTTAACTGTAGAGAAAAGGAAGCTGACAAAGCTCCCTAGATGGTAACAATGTAGCACTGGAGCCGGTAGGTTAAAGATGAGTTCCCTTTTGAGCTTGTCGGTTATGGGGCCAGGTGGATACCGCTGGGAAGCAGTGGTAAGAGTCAGCTCTATGTGGGGATCAGAACATTTGATTGTAACAGTCTGTATGTCAAAACCGAGTACATGTGTTTCAATCTACAGCGAAACTCTGGAAAAAACTCAAACCAAAAATGGTGGTTACTGGGGGCTTCTAGACAAATGGAACACAAGGATGGAGGCTTTTCACTGTGTCTTAAATGTGCTTTTTGGGACCCTTATGTTGTCAGGATTGAATTTATTTTTTTTCCCTACCTATATTACTCACTCTTTTAAAAGTGATAAAACACCATGACCAAGGGAAATTATAAAAGGAAGGGTTATTTGGGCTTACGGCTCTAGAGAGTGAGTCCCTTATGGCATGGAAAGCTCCCGGGGCAGCAGGGAGCAGAGAGAGTGAACTGAGAAATGTCAGGTGGCTTTTGAAACCTCAAAGCCCACCTGCACTGACATCGGTCCTCCAACAAGGCCAGACCTTCCAAACTATCCACATGGTCCCACCAACAGGGAAGAAAGTATTCAAATGCCCAAGGCTATGAGGGACATTTCATTCCACCACACGGAATGAATGATAGAGAGGCTCTGTAGTTTTGTTTTCATTTAAGAGAATCTATACTTGAGTTTTAGGGAGACAGGTTAAGTCTTCAGAGGAAAGATGGCATGACAAAAAAAAAAATAGAGAAAATAGTCTAAAGGGATCAAAATGTGGTCATGTTAGAGGAAATTAGCATGGTGACACAGGTAGCATGTGCATTTAGATGTATTTTATTTTTCCAAGGGCAAGGTGACACCTACCTTTAATCCTAGTGCTCAGGGGGATCTGTGTGAGTTCAAGGCCAGCCTGGTCTGCATAGAGAGTTCCAGGCTCCTCAGGGTTACAGAGTGAGACCCTGTCTCAAAAACAAACAAACAAACAAACAAACAAAACAACAACAAAAAACAACCAAACAAAAAATTTTGTTTTGTTTTGTTTTTTTGAGACAGGATCTCTCTGTGTAGCCCTCGATGTCCTGGAATTCGTAGACCAGGCTGGGCTCAAACTCAGGGGTCCACGTCTGCCTCTGTCTCTTGAGTGCTGGGTTTAAGTATGTGTACTAGCATACCCAGCTCAAAAGATTTATTTTGTGTGTATGAGTATTGTGCATGCATGTATGCATACATGGTGTACATGCCTGTGTACCTGGTGCCTGCCTGATATACACAGAAGTTTAAAGAGGGTGTCAGATCCCCTGAAACTGGAGTTACAGAGAGTTGTGAGCCACTATGTGGGTGCTAGACCTGAACTCAGGTCCCCTGTCAGGCAATAAATGCTCTTAACCTCTGAGCCATCTCTCCAGCCCCTAAAGATCCTTGTGTTATTTGTTTTCCCCTTCATAGTAAATATTTATCTACACTCACTTAAGCAATAAAATAAGTCATTAGAAGAGGGGAGGTTAAAAACCAACAGGAAGGCAGGCATGGTGGTGGATGCTTTAATCCCCTCAGCATTCAGGAGGCAGAGGCAGCTGTATTTCTGAGTTAGAGTACAGCCTGGTCTACAGAGTGAGTTCCAGGACAGCCAGGGCTACACAGAGAAACCTCGTCTCCAATAAACAAACCAAACAAAAACCTGAAAGAAGTATAAGACCAGCGTCGGGCAGGAGGCAGCATGGACTCTAGCCAGCTCCAGCATGGCAAACATAGCTGTAGCAGGCTTGCCTTTCTCCTTCATTCCTTCTGCCATGGTAAAGCCATTAGATTACATTCCTGAGCCTAGCCACCAAGTCTGGCCACTTCCTTATCCTCAGGCTGACCACCAAGGTCCGGATATCAAAGTATTGAAGTCTAGTAATAAAAAATTAAAAAAACAAAACAAAACAAACAAACAAACAAAAAAAAAAAACTTTGGCTGCCCTAATTAGCATGCCCAATACTCCTCAAATTATTACACAAAAAAGAAACAGAAGAAACATTGCCAAATTCTTTTTATGAGGCCACAGTCACCCTGATAACTAAACCACACAAAGACTCAACAAAGAAAATTTCAGACCAATTTTCTTTCTTAAAATAGATGCAAAAAATGCTCAATAAAATACACACTGAATCCAAGAAAACTTCAAAAACATCATCCACCATAATCAAGTAGGCTTCCCCCTACAGATGCAGGGATGGTTCAACATGCAAAAATTCATCAATGTAATCCACCATATAACAAACGGAAAGAAAAAACCCACATGGTCATCTTATTAGATGCTCAAAAAGCCTTTGTCAAAATCCAACACCCCTTCATGATAAATATCTTGGAGAGATCATGGATACAAGGCACATACCTAAAAACAATAAAGATAGTACACAGAAAGATGATAACCAATATCAAATTAAATGTAAAGAAATTTAAAGCAATCCCACTGAAATCAGGCACAAGGCAAGGCTGCCCGCTCTCTGTGTATCTTCAATATAGTACTTGAAGTTCTAGCTAGAGCAATAAGACAGCTAAAGGAGATCAAGGGGATACACATTGGAAAGGAAGAAGTCAAAGTATCCCTATTGGCAGATATATTAGTACAGATAGGCAACTCCAAAAATTCTACCAGGGAACTCCTACAGCTGATAAACACCTTCAGCAAAGTGGCTGGATACAAAATTAACTCAAAAAAAAAGTGACAGGCATGTGCACATGCAGATAGAGCACTCATCTAAATAAATTAAATAAATCTTAAAAAAATCAGTAGCCTATATATACAAACTAGCTCTGTAGCCTTCAACAAGTTTTTTTTTTAAACATCATTCCTGAGATATAGAAATATAAAGCAGATTGCCTCTGTGACTTTGAGTTTTCTAGTAAACAGGTTATGAAAATTAAAACTTAATGAAAACAGAGGGAATTAATTAATAATTAATATTATTTATTCAGTCCCACACATTCAAAATATTTCTATGTATAGTCAGTATTTATTAATTACGTACTTTATATTTTTTATTTAAATACTTCAAAATCTGGAATGTATTTCACATTGTACCACCAGCATATTTTAAAATATTTATTTATTAGTGTGTGTACCCATGATGTGTGTATAGACACATGTCTATAAATGAACAACTTTGAAGAACTTTGTGGTGTTGTTTCTCTACTTCAGTGTTTTTTTGTTTTTTTAAGACAGTATTTCTCTGTGTAACAGCCCAGCCCTGGCTGTGCTGGAACTCACTTTGTGGACCAGATTGTCCTCAAATTCATAGAGATCTGCCTGCCTCTGCCTTCTGAGTGCTGGGATTAAAGGTGTGCACTACCATGCCTGGCCTCTCTCTTTTAATCTTTATGCAAATTCTGGGGACCAGATTCGGTCTATGAGGGTTACACAGCAAGAACTTTATCTGCGGGATCGTTTTTCCTGTTCTAGAAGAATTACTTTTATAACACAGAAATACAGCATATTTGTGGTTACTCAAATCTCTTTCATAAAACATTGTAGTCTTTGTCTGTGGATCTGTTGTAGAACACTTTCGTTCAAGCAGTACAGCCCACATTTTCATCACATCAGTTGTGACTACTTTTAAGAGTCCATCATGATTGAGCTTTAGGTTGTCAACAGTTACCCAAAGAAGGAGATAAAGAGTATTACTAGGCCTTTCCTTGAGTTTCTTCCCAGACACTCCTCCCAGCCATTTCTGTGCATTTCCATCCAAATTGCCTGTTGCATTAAGGGTCTTGGGGAACGGTTAGAGTATATAAGCTGGGGAAGGTGAACTGGTCAGGAAAGGGCTCCATCTATGCAGCTTAGGGGAGCCATCACCCATGCCGGGTGAAAACTTTCCAGCGCACCTGCTTTGGTGCCCATGTTGGCATCCCTCACCCATACTCTGTAAGTAGGCCCAATAAACTCACTGGTTTCCAGACAGTGGAACTGTACCCTGCTTTGTCGTTAGGGCCTCATGAGGAGTGGGTAGACGTTGTTTTCGTGTCTCCCGGGATGAATTCATGCAGTTTCCTATACATCTTGTATTTTCATCCTATATAAGTGCTTTGTAAGTAGTTGGATACTTCACTGTCAGGAATTACTGAACAAACAGTTTATATGTTCAACACACTCATCTTTCAGAAAGGTTTCAGTCCGTGGTTGTTTGGCTCTGTGGTTGCTGGATCTGTCTGTGGATGTGAGAACTGACCGTGCATTTTATGAGGAGGGAAGATCAAGAAAAAAAAATTGAGTGACATTATACTCATATAAAGTTCTATTGGAATCAGAGAATAGCACTTTGAATACAAGTGGATGAAGAGTCAGTTAACAATCTTTCACAACTAAAAAAAAGTGTGTGTGTGTGTGCTTTTTCTTTTAACTCTTCTCTAGTTACATGCATTGCTGGGGGACTGACCACAGAGCCTCATGCTCTAGGCTAGCACTGTGTTACAGCCACAGCTGCTCTTCGCTCCTTTGAACCGATGTTGGAAGTCGCTTATACGGCTTTTAGATTCCTGTGACACAGTCAGTATATCCTTCAGAATTCACCTTCATGAGAAAAGATGATAGATGCCCAGTGGACATGCCAAATGAATCCAAGTTTATTTAGAAGGAGAGGAGCACCCAGAGAGGTGGGGAGGGCAAGGTAGAGCCAAGCACAGTGCCATAAAACATTCTTTTCCAAGAGAAGTTTTATCAAGCTCCTCAGGCACCATAGTTCTCCATTGGTTACTTCTCTTTGTGTTTTTTGTCTGTTACTTGGTGTCCAGTAATTGGGTTGACGGTGGCAGATTTAACTACAAATATTTATCAGAAGCAGTCTAATAGCATTGTTTTCTTCTGTTTCTTTCCTTCTTCCACAAACTGTTTACAGCTTAAAGGGTTAGTTTTTCATGTCATTCACCTTCCTGCTCAGATTCCTACCTATAGAACCTATGAACAAATGCTGTGAACCGCCCCTCACAGTTACAGACCGACCCCATCGCCTTTCCAGTGCAAGAATCAGCCTATGCTGCCAGTGAAAATGGTAGTTATTGATTCTGTTCCTATATGTGAACAAGCTTGTCTCCCAGGGGCCTGGATAGCTCAATCGGTAGAGCATCAGACTTTTAATCTGAGGGTTCAGGGTTCAAGTCCCTGTTCAGGCGCTGGTACTTTGCCTTACTTGAGAGAGTCACTGATAACTCTCCCCTTAGTAAACTAACCAATGGCTTGGTGAGCTTTTAATCTATTCCAAGCAGATAGATGATAACAGTTTTTAAATTATGTACCCTTCCTGATGAACACACAGCCGGAAAGCTTACAGGCCACAGAAGACCTTCACTTTTAGGGTATAGTTTTTAAAAAACATTTAAATATTCACTATGTTGGAACACAAGACTTAGATTTTCTTTCCTTCCCTCTCACAGCTGAGATCTTTGGCAGATGGGGGGCTCTCCACCAAATTGTGGTCTGTCCTATTGTAACATCAGGAGGTTATTTATTAGCAAGCCCTGCGGTGGGACGAATCCACACCTACTGGAAATTGCGTGCCTCGTTGCTAGTCACCATTGCAGTTTGGGGCAACTGAGTGTTAACAGTGTGGCTGACAGAAAAGAAGGCTACGGGCTGTTTGTTGTTGTTGTTTAAATATGTATTTTCCCTACCTACCAATGATTATAACTTGCAGATAATAAAGTCTCTATGAACAATTCTAAGAAGGAAAAAAAAAAAACAAACAAACAAACCAAAAACCAAAAACAACCTCCTAGAATGAATATGTTCAGTTAAATCAAGGATCAAGGGTAAACTTTGTTTTTGTTTTTTTTTTAATTTTTATATTAATTTATTTTATATGTACCGGTCTTTGTCCACATGTTTGTATGTATACCACGTGTGTGCCTGGTGTCCCCAGAGGTCAGATGAGCGTGTTAAATCCCCTGGAGCAGGATGGTTGTGGATTACCATGTGGGGTAGAGGAACCAAGCTTCCAGGACCTTCTGCAAGAGCAACAAGTGCTCTTAACTGCTGAGCCATCTCTTCAGCCCCTTGTTTGTTGTTTGTTTAAATGATATTGGACAAGAGTGAAATTACCTGGTGAGATAGTATTTTATTTCAAATTTTGAAAAGTCTAAATTATGTGATGTGATGTGTCTACACATGTGCCGGTGTCCTTGGAGTCCAAAATATTGTTTATTATTCCCTGAAGATGGAGTTGCAAGGTGGTTGTGAGCCTGGGGTTATGGGTGCTGGGAACCCAACCAGGGTCTTTTTGCAAGAGCAGCAAGTGTCTTCACTGTGGAGCTACCGCTCCAGCCTCCGTGACTAATATGTTACTGAAGGAAACAGAATATAATAGTAACAGGTTGCCCGACTGAAGCCCACGCCTTCAGTCCCAGCACTCAGGAGGCAGAGGCAGACAGACCGCAGAGTTCCAGGCAAGCCTAGGCTACGAGTGAGTTCCAGGACAGCCAAGGCTGAGCAGAGAAACCATGTCTCAAACAATAACAACAAACAAACCAAGCAAAAACAAGTAAAGAATAGCAATGGGGAAAAAGTGTAAATAAGTAAAATACTGCTTTGGTGGAGGGGCTGGAGAGATGGCTCATTGGCTACAACACCTTTTGGGCACCACCACCCACGTGGGCTCACAACTTCCTGTAGCTCCAGTTTCAGGAGATCAGAAGCCCTCTTCTGACCTGCCCCGGCACCAAGCACACCTCTGATTCACAGACATACGTGCAGGGCAACAATCATACTCATAAAGAAATAAATCTTTAAAAGGAAATATTACTTAGTGGGCTTGGCATCTCTGTTTCTCATAAATACAGATGTTGATAAACGTTTATTATGATTTAATGTTGCAGTCAGAAAAGTTTGAAAATAGGTATGTGTGGACTTTGTCTGCATGTACGCCTGCGCACCTGAAGAGGCCGCTAGATCCATTATGAATGCTTGTACGCCAGCCCTAATGACCTCTACCGAGCAACCGGTGCTTTAGAACCACTGAGCCGTTTCTGCAGCCCCGAGATTTGCCTTTGAGTAAGTAAATTTGAAGCGTTCTCTTGAGATGTCAGACCTCAGAGGATGGAAGGCCAGATGTGATACCCGAGCCTTGCTGTCTCTGGATTCAGAACAACTCCGGAGTCGGCTACCTCCTTCCGCCAGGGGGCGCTCGTCGCCCGCAGCGGGGAGCCGCGCGGGGCGGAGTCCAAGGGATTTGTCGAGAGCTGGAGAGACTCGATCGAGCTAAATAATAAATAAGTACGAAATGAGCTAGGATGGAATGGCAGCCTGGGGTGACAGCCTGCACCCGCCGCCGGCGACCAAGGCTTGCCGGGGTCCGGAGCTACCCCCAAGGAGCTCGGTGGAAACTGCCCTGGTCACGTGTCCATTTGACTCGCGAATCCGCTTGGGGGCCAATCCTGTGCTCTTGAAACCAAATTGGGGGGAAAAAAAAATCTCCTGTAAGACTTGCGCAGACACCAGCGAGGAGCCCGGAGCCGGCTCGGTAGTCGTGGGTCTCTGCTCCGCGTGCTGCATAGAGTGGGAAGAAAACATCACACACAGAAACGAGCCAAAGAGAATCCTAGAAAACCCATCTTCATCGTTAGGGACTGAAAAGGGAGCCAACTTCCCATGTGAGCAGAGTGGCGCAGCGGAAGCGTGCTGGGCCCATAACCCAGAGGTCGATGGATCGAAACCATCCTCTGCTAACTGCTTTTTGCACACTGCAACTGCTCCCGGAGACAATGGTAGATCAGACTTATTTAACCAGTCAGTTTTATATAGTGTCTTTCCTCACAGCCTCTTAGCAGAGTTCTCCTACGGGACGCCTTCAGAAAGCCCTCAGATCTGTTCCCGAATACTGTGTATGTAGATTATTTCCTTTCTGGTGTCCAGCAATATTTCACTCAACTAATGTTCACCCAGAAGGAGACAGCACATTCCATGTATTTTTGTTACACCTCTCTTATTAAAGGCTTGCTTTTTCTTAAATTTGTATCTGAAAACTAACAAAGAACAGCTTTATTGTTCTCAACTAGTTGCTTTCCATTTCTCATTTTTTTCATTTTATTTTTTATTATTAGTTACATTTTATTAATTCTGTATCCCAGCTCTCTCTGCTCCCTCATTCCCTCCCAAGCCCTCCCTCCCTCCCTCATCTCTTCCCTGCCCCTTTCCAAGTCTACTGATTGGGGG
>REGO01000335.1:2108483-2132785 GCA_010120015.1 Rhombomys opimus
GCAGTTTTATATGCTGATCTAATTCAGCAGTCCTTTCTAAAATCCAGTATATCCTTGCAGGTGTGCTACTTGTCTCATTTAAAAAATTTAAAATCAATATATCATTATTTAATCTATTTTGGGAAGATATATTTCCCTTCTGTTTTAAGACCATCTTTAAAAATTATTATTAGATCTTTTCATAATTGTTTAACCTATAGGATTATAAAGTATATCTGTGACAGGTTTCATGTCATAATGCCAAAAAAAAAAAAAAGTTGTATTTCAATGGATATCCATCTGAAGCACAATCAGCCCCAATTTGTAAAGGCATCTCCAAGACAGTTACCATCTCTAACAAATGTGAAACCTTAGAATCATGCTCTCTAGAACTACAGGCAAAAGCCCATTGGAATTCTGAATAGGAACCTGGTGAATATATTTCAGATCTCCAAACTCTGCAAAATGGAGCACGCCAGCCACTATATGAACTTGTTCCAAGGCAACACCAAACAGAATCTGCATTTCTACTTTAGCATATAGATTTTTATCCAGTAAATGAACCTTAACAATAATGCAAAATATCCAGTCTGACCATGCTGGCCTATAGACTAAACCTTTCTACCCTGTATCTCAGTGGGCTGCCATTCTGCAATTTCTTCAGGCCTTTGTGTACTATTCTCATCTGGAACTATTATTTTTGTGTTCTTGTAAGTTCCAGATTGGATTTCTCTGATGCTTCCCTATTTTGCTTCAAAGATTCCTCCAACCTCTGTTCTATGGCCCCTAATTTAGCATCTAGTTCTCAGTATTTTCCTTCTCCAAGTTTGTCTTATTCTGATGTCTCCCAAAACAGATATACAAAAGTGAAATAGTCACTGAAAAAATTATTTGTATGCTAAGAAGAAGAAATTCAAATGCAATCCAGAACCACTGTGTCTGCCTCCATTTTCCACATAGAAAATAATCTTTTATAATCTCAAAACCTCTCCCCTAAGGACTTTACTTTCTTAGACCCAGCTTCCCTTTTAGACCTTACCAGTTCAGATGCAAAGCTTCTCTATCATTGGCTCCTGCTTCCAGGGAGAGGCTTTGGCCTCCCCCAAGGGATCCTGACCTCTCCCCAACTCTGGGAAGTTACTGGGTTCACAAGTATTTGCTGCAAGAACCCCTTCTCAAAGGGATTTAGCTTCCTGCCTTGACTAGGAAAGTCTGGCTTTGAGTAGCTTGCTTTTAGAACCACTTTTTTTTTCTTAGCAAGGGCTTCCTAAAAGAACTGCCTCTGGAGTTTGTATCAGTTTTCGTTTTTTTCTGCAGCCAGCTGGAGGCCTTGCTGCTCTGCAGATTGAGGGGGTAGGGGTTCTAGTCAAGAAGCTGTGAGCTCCTGTCTTAGAAATAGTGCTTGTTCTCTTAATGAACAGAACTAAGAAACTGTTTTCTGTTTAAGTTTATATTCTATGTAAGTTCTGGTTAGACTTGTGTAAATTCTGCTCCAGTTTACGCCAAAATATCAATGTTGTTTTTACAAAACTGTGTTTGCTTCTCGGTTTCTCTCTTAACCCAGCTATCACAAATAATTGAGACAAATAATTTATATATATATTTACATCTCTCTCTCTCTCTCTCTATATATATATATATATACATATAATAAGCTTCACAACACAATAACTGAGCAGTTATTTATTCTTAATCCTTTTAACTAATCTGGTTTCCTTACAGGATACATCCCAGAGACACTTGCACTCTGTAGCTTCACTTGCTGCAGCTCCTCTCCTGATGTCATCTGGCCTCTCCTGCGGTGGAACCTAACTCCTCCTCCCCTGGCTGGCAGGAAATCCAGCCCTATTCTCTCCCCTGCTCAGCAACTGACTGTAAGCTGCTTTGTTGGAATATCAGGGGACAGTCAGGGAGCAGTGTTTACACAACATTGAGACAGGAGATTCTCAGAACGAAGATTGCAACCAAAAAGGGTGGTGGGTACAGAAATCAGCATTTGAATTACCTTGTTCCTACAGAGAAGCTCAGGGCTCTCTGCTGTCCGGCTAGCCCCCAGCATCTTTGTCTTAATCCCCTTGTTTAAGAATCTTTGCCAAAGATGTCTTTCAATACGCTCCTGACAGGTTTTGTACATGGGCTCCAAAGAGACACTGAGATGGATTTTTGGATGTAAGAAATTCAAGAGTTATTGAGTTATCTTCCATGGACAGACAGAGAGACCACAGCATAGTAGTTGTAAGAGAGTTAGGGCCTGAGCATCACAGGGAAACAACATGCAGGCTCTGAAAAGAGTCCGACTCTCATGTCAGAGCCTGCAGTTGGGTTTTCCAGCTCTTTGAGGAAGGGGGATGTGCATCCAGGCTTTCAGATTCCTCAGCAGGACACAGGGAAGGGAAGGGAGTAAGAATGTGTTGCCCTCAACATCCCTTCCAGGCACCTGGAAGTCTTTCAGCTAGAGTGTCTCACAGATAATGGCTTGGAACTCACTATGTAAACCAGGCTGGTTTGAAACCCACTTTGTAGACCAGGCTGGCCTGGAAGTCACAGAGATACTCCTGTGGTGGATGGGGTGCCTGTTGGTATCTGTGGATGAGCAGCATTCTGATCTAATGTCACATTCCTAGACTTTTTGTTTATAAGGGGGGACCCTGACTCTGCCCAATGGGATTGCTTCTCCTCAGAGCTCCTGCTATGCTATTCTCTGTACATAGCATGTTCTTCCATTAAAACTGTCTTAGGTCCAACAATCTGCCTCAGGGTCCCCTTGAATCCTAAACCCAAGACCTTTCAGCTCTTAACTATGCTTTCCACTGGCCTGGCCGGAAATTTTCAGTGATCAAGCAAAATTATCCAGCTTTACTTGAATGGAGGTCTCTGAAAGGGGACTGTGGACATGCCTTTGTCATTCTTCTGCCCCAGCCTTAAGCAACCAGTAGTCATCTCTGTGGATTCGCTTACTCTGTTTCATATAAACAGAATTACATGTGTAGTTTTAGTGAACTCATAATTGTCTTTTGTCAGGACCCATTGTAAATACAACCTATGTCCCATGCAATCATCCTCACCCAAATTCCAGTTCACTTCCTTCCCCAGCTCCTCTATGCCACCACCTCTTGGGGTCACCTCGTAGCTGAACACATCTCTCTTCATTCTTGCCCTGCTTTCCATGGCTAGTGGCATCTCAGCGTGATCTACAACTGTTTAATATTTGGAGATGCTCTATTGTTAGGTACACGGATGTTCACAATTTCTATAGTTTCTGATTACCGTCTTGTGACTATGTATGTGTGTGTAGTGCACTGTATGACTGAATGTTTGTGCACTTTTGTGTATGTGGGGGGGGGTCTGTGCGGGAGCATGCTATGTCGTGCATGTGGAGGTCGGAGGACAACTTGTGGGAGTCAGCTCTCTCCTTCCACCAAATGGATCCTAAGGCTTGGCCATCTTGTCATACTATTTTGTGGGAGTTTTGTTTGGCCATCTGGGTTTTGTTGTTTGTTTGTTTGCTTGTTTACTTATTTTGTTTTGGTGCAACGTAAGATTCCATCTCATACGTGGCCTGGCAGAGTTCTTTGATGCTAAGTCCATGCCCCTGGCCGCACAGGGGTGCAGAGTGAAACTTTCTCTATCTTTATTGTAGAGAAGTTAGCTTCGCCTTTAACTCCTACCAGCCTATTCAACACACTATTTCTGCAAGAGAATTAAGGTTTGATGGTGAAGAGGAGCACCAAGTGTCTTCTAGGTAGTCGCTTTCCTGCCAGGGTTCAGTCCAACGAGCTTACAAACTGTGGTCTTACCCAGGGAAAGTACGAAGCTGGGGTTGGCCACCAGGAGGCACTGAGAGAAGCCACTGCTGTTAGCTCAGTCCTCAGGGTCTGCTGCCGCCTTTCCCGTCGACAGCTCACAATGCCCTGTAGCCTGCCCACGGTTCTGTCCACGCCATGCCGTCGCGTCGTGAGCACTCTTGAGCCCACCCACCTCTACCCTCCCCAGGAATGCTGTAGGACTCCAATCGCTCAGGGTCGCCCCCGGCTCAGAGTTTGGAGAACCGGCACGCTGACGGCCGGGTCCTGGCTGGATGCTGGACGCCGAGCCCCCTTGAGCTCCGCCCGGGTCGCACTGGAGGAAGTCAGTGCGGCGCTCGGACCGCAGATCCCGGAGCCGGCGGACGCGGCTGCCGAGGCTCGTGTGTGGCCAGCTCCCCTAGTCGCCCTCGCGCTTTCCTTGCGCTCGCGGCCCAACCGTCACTCGAGCGGCGGATGCTTGGATTCGGCCACCTCCGCCGACGCCCGAAACACCAGCAGCTGAAGCCGGGCTGGCAGTCACCGCCCTCCCGCGCCTCTCCGCATGGGCAGCTACCTGGGCAAAGTGGGGTCTTCGCCGCGGTCCCCGGCACAGGGGCGCGCAGACGCGCGGGAGAAGCCGGCAACCCGCAGGCCCGCTAGGCCCCTCTACCAGGTCCACCGGGTGCAGCACGTCCACCGCGCCCAGCCCGCCCGGAGACACAGGCCGGCTCGGAGGCCGCCCAACTGGGATCCCGCCAATGCCGCCGCCTTCGTCAGCGAGGCCTGGAGGCGCTTCCCCATGAAGAGGCCGCGGAACCCTCTCATGGGCTCTCTTCCTTCAGACTGGTGGGAGAGTTACCTCAAGCGTAATATTTGGTCTCTCCGTCACCCGAGGGCCACTTGGAGTCCGGTGACGGTCAAGATCTCGCCTCCTGAGCGGAGACCACGGCCCTTGTTCTCAGCCTCAAGAGTGGTGAACTCTGCCGGACCCTCAGAGGAGCCAGCCGGCGCCTGTGGAAAGGACCCGGTGCTCAGGGCCCTCCTCGAGTGCAGCAAGGGGAGAGCCAGGTGGGAAGAGCCCCTCTTCCCTGATGCCTCCGACAGTAGAAGGAATTCCATCACTGCGTGGTCCGCCTTTAAGCCCCTGTTGAAAAGTGGGTCCACCGTTTCCTTTGTGGCCAGACCTGGGTCTCTGAAGAGGAGCCTTCATGCCCAGAGTTCTGATCATAAATATAAGAAGTCCAGTTGCTCCTCCATGGCCCTCTTGGCAAGCATACACACAAGGGGCCCGCCCAGCACTAAAAGAAATGCTATTACCAGCTCTTACAGCTCTTCCAGAGATCTCTCAGCGGCTTGGAAGAGACATTTCTCCGAGACATCAGTCCAGACTCCAGAATGGCCACTGAAAAAGACTGGGAAAAGTCCTAATTCTCACCCCTTAGAAACATCGAGCGGCTCTGAGCAGCTGGATGGGAGTATTTCTCTGCTGCAGTCTGATGTTGGGGACCTGCTGATGGCACCTTGCCAGCAAAGTTATTTTGTTGCTGAAGAGGACGCGACCGTAGAGGGGCAAGCTGGGCTGAGCAAACAAACCACAGAAGCTATAACTGGGACTGACACAGACCCCTTTCCCGAGGCCAGGGCTGGTATTCAGCCTCCGTTGACTCTCAGCTGGCCTTCTGAGACCATACTCAGTACCCACATGAGCCCTCTGCTGGAAAGGTTAAAGAACATGCCTGTCCCACACGGGTGCTCAGAGTTAGAGCACCTTCAAGGCATCTCTTCAGACTCAAAACTCGAAACTGCATCCATCCAGGCGTCTCCAAGCTCTCCCACAACACCAGTCACTGATTCCACCTGGCCATCTTCCATCTCCCAGGCTCACAGGTCTGCTGTGCTCCCACACTCACCTGTCATTATCCCCACAGCACCCACCACACAAAGCACTTTGCTTGGGGTGGTGAGTAGCCCAATTTTCCACCTTCCTACATCTGTACTTCCTGTGGACCCTTCTGCTCACTTAGCCTTAAGATCTGTTTGGGGGACCCTGCAGAGCAGTGAGGTGACAGCCTCCTCATACTCCAGGATGTCTGTCATGGCGGAGGGATCCACAGATTCTTCTCCCTCCACGACGCCAGGCACCTTAGGGCCCACCTTCAAGCCTATCTTTGGCAGTATAGAACCACTTACTATGTCCACAACAGCTCCTGTGTCTGCTAGGCAGCCCTCTCCTTCACTGAGCTCCGCGTCCACCCATCTTTTCCACGGCCTAGCCACCACGGCCCCCTGTGTACTTACATCCGCCATTGCACCCAGCACATCCAAAGACCCTGGTGTGGATTTGGACATAGTGACCAGCCCCATGGGCAATTCTCACTCTGTTCCTTCTTGCCACAATTTCCTGCTGGGAGCTTCCCAGGGCTTTCCCCCAGCCACGGATTTAATTTTTCCCTGCCTACACCCCTCGATTCCCACTGTACACACAGTCACCATCTTTAGCCAGGTTCTCACGAGTGCCATCCAGATATCCCCTCTCAGAAGCACCGCCAAACTGAAGGGCGTGAGCAGACCCCTGGCAACTTTGGGCTTGTCGTCCACAAACCAGCCTCCCATGACCTCAAGCATCTCTAGTGTAACTTCAGCACTCACAGCATCCTTGGGGTCAAGCCCAAAGCCACCTTCTCCATCATCCCAAAGAAGTACTTCCCAGTCTTCACTTGAGATCACAGGTGGGCTGAAGCAATGTTCTCTCCAACTAGCTCCTGCCCCAAGCTTCAGTACCTCTTTCCTTTCAGAGAACTCAGTTGTGTCCCCAACTCAGGTGCCACCTTCTGCTCAACCTGTCCTTAGCAAGACTGCACAGCCAGATTCTGGGGAGTTGATGTCTTCAGCTTCCAGTATCCACACTCCCGCCAGCGTCCAGTCAGGCCTCCGCAGCACTCTAGCTGGTTTTCCACTCAGTGAAACTAGTTCAGCCACGCTTGGGGTTGTCAGGCAGAGCCACCAGAGTGGGGGCTTCAGCTCCGTATTTGGTAGTACAGCCCCTAGACCTTTTGCTTTTGGAGGATTAGTGACCCCTATGGATTGTGGGGAGCCTGAAGCCATTGTGGATGACCCACAAAGCCCTTCTGAAGCAAGAGAGAGTGAGACCCCAAGCACCCTGGCTCCCTTGGTACAATGCTGGAACCAGAGTGCACAGGGCCTTTCTGGCCAGATCACACCTTTGGCCAGCATAACTGCAAGAAAGACCACGTGTGGGGCCCCCTCCATGGTCCCCTTTGCTCAGAGCACCCCTGTACCTGGCGCAATTAAGGCAAGTAGCAGTCTTGGCTTTGGGATACCCTCTCCAAATGTGCAGGGTTCTGTGGGGCGAGATCCTTTCAGACCACAGGCACCTTCATTCAGTATTGGCACAAAATCTAAAATCCCAAAGAATCGGGAGCCAGGGCGCTCCCGAAGACATCACACTTACAAGAAGTACCCCGCTCTCCCTGTCACATTTCAATGAAAAGCCTCCATCTTTCCCAACTCTATAACAAACACATCTCAAGCCAAAAGTGAAAGCTGCAGGTGTTCCCTCTGTGTGTCCTAAGTCTTCTAAGATGGTAAACTCCCAATGTGTCATCTAGTGCTGGCGGAGAATGAGGCTGCATGGGACTAACGCCACTAAAGCAGACTAGAAACTTTGATGCCCTTTCCACACACTCCTGACTGTACAGCTGTGAGCTCCACACAGGCACAGCCTTCCATAGCAGGAAGATAACAAGCATCTTTGCGAAGACATAGGTTGACCCTACATCTTAGCCTTCCTTACATCTTAGCCTTCCTTCATTTGGGCTCTAAGAAGTGCTTGCCTGTCTTGAATCCCTTAGAGACACCAAGTTCTTGGTTCTCAGTGTTCGTTCCTCAAGGCTTTCTTAGGAGTGTTTGGGTGTGATCTGATCGATATTCAGCCTATTCTTGAGGATCAAGGTCATCTTTGAGCATTCCCTGTGTGTTACTCTTCTCACCACTTTATAAAGATGCCCCAGTCTTTTCGCAAAGAGGTAGTGGCTTAGCCTCATCTTTCTTCTGGTCAATTTAATGTACATGACTAACTAGTGAAGTTTCTGCCTGTCAGACCTGAAAGGTCATCTCTCAGTCTAGGAAAGGGAAGTTATTGACCAGTTTCTGCCAGGATCTAAGCAGGCCGATGCTTCTTTCCTATCTACCAGCCTCTCCTCTTGCTACCCTCCACTTGGCATTAGTGGAGACTTGCTCTTCTCACTCTGTTAGTTTCTGGTGTGTATGCTTTCAGTTGAGTTTAGAGGAAGAATGACCTTTAGAGTGGTGGGAAGTTGGCAAAGCCAAATTTCAGTTGCCTAAGTCTACCTGCAACTTGGCTGATTGGACCAGTCAAACAGCACTGCTTTAGGCTGCAAGGGCTGACTCTTAAGTGCACAGCAGTAGTTTGACCTTAGAAGACAGCTTCTCAGGAAGTGGGAAGGCAGAGCAGATGGCCAGGATGCTGAAACCATCTTTTCTGTCCTTACACCATGGACCACAGGAACAGCAAATGCCCAAGAAGGGAAACCAAAGCTTACATTTCATCTTTACTTCTTTTTATTTCTACCTCATCAAAGCAACCCTTACTATATTCACATCTTTCAGGCTCATCAGGGCATGGAGCCCGTAGACCAAACAACAAAGCACCCAAAGGGGAAAACAGCAGGTACCTAAGCTGACTCTAGCTCTCAAACCAATAGGAAGTGCCTGAGTAAGCTGGATATCTTCCTTAGCACTTCTTAGCAACCCTACACACCAAGGCATACATGCTTCTTTGGGTACACCTACCACATTTAAAAGATTTTTATTTTACGGATACCTTGGAGAAAGTCTAACTGAAAAAGTAATCAATCTTAAATTGAATGATAAAATAAAAATACATTGTTGAAAAAAGGTCTATGCTATAGGAATTACTGTCAAGCTCATATAGATAATGGAGCAGAAATATGTTAGCAAAGTTGCCGGAAGCCACTCAGCAAAAACTAGATTTAAACCCTAGTGACTGCAGAGTGTGCTTATTTTTTACACTCTAATCACTGCCCGACTCTATCTATGGTGGTTGACATCTATCTATCCATCTATCCATCCATTCATCTATCTATTTATCTGTCCATCCATCCATCCGTTCATCTGTCCGTCTATCTATCCATCCATCCATCCATCCATCTATCTATCATCTATCTGTCTCTCTGTCTGTCTGTCTGTCTGTCTATCTCTCCACCCATCCATCCATCCCTCCATCTATCTGTCTGTCTACCTGCGCAGATGTGAGATATGGGAGCTTGGATCCAGGACCTCACACGTGCTAGGCAAGTGCCCTACTGCTTAGTTACATCCTCGGTCCAGTTTCAACTTTGAAAAGGTTTTTACACCGTTACCGCATGACGTGTGCATGAGCATGTGCATCACGGCACATGTGATGAGGTCAGGGGATGACCTTGGTGAGCTGCCTCTCTCCCTCTACCACGTGGGTTTCAGGTTTTAGGGGCTGCGGCACCATCACCAGGCTTGTGCGGCAAGTGCCCTAACCCACCGAGTCCTCTCCATGGCTCAGCTTCAATTCTTAAAGACGCTCCCAAGATTAATATCTTCTTGAACGATGACAGAAAGCAGTAGACATTCCTCACTGCTCTTTGGAATAACCGTGTGCCTCGCATAGCCCTTCAGCCTGGCTGTTCATTGGTCAAGAACAATTCCTATTTAGGAGCATCACAATTTAGTTGTGGAATTGTAAATAGCCAGTGATCCTAACACTAGGGACAAGAGCCCAAAAAAGGGAGTGGACAGAAGATTATCTTGACCAGGACTGACTTGAGGCTTGAGTTCTACCTGCCAGGGCATTGTCATAAGCAAATGGATAATCTTAAAGCAGGCTAATCACAAAACATGTGCTCAGACAGGAGAAGAGGGTCCCTAAGATGTACTGAGATCACTTCCAAAAAGCCAGGTTCAGTGAGCAGAAGCAGGTGGTGGACGTGACTAAAATATGCACTATAATGTGGACGGCATCTTGAAAACAGCAGGTAGCAGTGGAAACAGGCTGAGCAGTGTGGAAATGGGTCTACACTTGGGTTTTAGACTACCCTGGCTGTCATTTGAGGAGAGAGTAAATAGGAAAAGACTGGGGACGTGGGGTCATGTAAGATTTTTTTGGATAACAGAAAAACATTAAAAATGTGAGATGGGGGTTGGCGATGTAATAGTCAGGAGAGTGTTTTCCTAGAATACCTGGAGTCCTGGGTTTTATCTCCAGCATTGGCAAACCAGATGCAGGCAGTAGCATACACCTATAATCCCAGCACTGCAGAGGTAAAGCCAGGAGGATCAGAAGTTCAAGGACATGTTCCTGGGCCTGGGATAGTTGAAACTCTGTCTCAAAACAAACAAACAAACAAACAAACAAACAAACAAACTCTACAGTAAGGAAAGATTATAGAGCTGAATTTGGGAAAAGGCTCTGATTGGGATTTCCTCATTTGCTCCCTTAGAGTATTGAATGTTTCTTTTCTAATTTTTGGGCTTTATTCAACAACGGCAGGGAACTGTAAAGCACGAGCAGCTGATACCAGAGTCTGATACCAGACTCAAAGTTTATCCCCACCTCTCAGGGTTCAACCCACCGACTTACATGACAATGCCTGTAGCCATGAGTTCAAAGTACAGACTGTCATATATATACCAATATATGCTTTTATATTATTCTTTTTTTTTTTTTCTTCAATCAACTGGGGTATCCTGGGTTTCCTTGGAAAAACATACAATAAACTAAAAAGTATTGGCTCTTGAATCTTACTGGATTTGATTTCCCAAAGGCTTCAATTGAGTTTCGGAAAGGCATAGGCAATGAGATAGCTAGAAAATGAGAAAGATTCTTCTGGAGAAGTGGAGCGATAGAAGGTGGTCAGGGGCTGGCAAGCTGACTCACTGGGTAGTTGCTGAATTTGAGTCCCAAGACCCACATGTGAAAAGGAGCAGACCAGCGAACCACTGAGTATAGTTGTCACATGCCTTTAATCCCAGGACACTGAGGGGCCTGCTGATCTGGAGGCCAAACTGCCTGATCTACACAGTGAATTCTAGGACAGCCAGAGCTACATGAGACCACCCTGTCTTGAGAGAGAGAGAGAGAGAGAGAGAGAGACGGGGGAGAGAGACAGACAAAAAGACAGAACTTCCAATAATTGTCCTCTACATGCCCACAGTAGTACATGCAAAATTGATTAAATATAATCAACATTTTAAAAAATTTTAAAAGAAGAAAGAAGAGGAGCTGGGCCCTGAGGCGTCAGCAAGACTACCAGACAGAAATCAGGGCATAAGGAACCTGAACCAGCCCCTGAGAAATTCTGTTAGTCAGTGCAGTGTCTTCAGAGAAAGAGATTTTGTTAAGCAAATATCTCTGTTAAGCAAAGTGTGCAGCCCTAAAGGGTTAAATTCAGTCTTTGATCACTAACTTTGCCCTTAAAGAATATGTGATTTGACTTGCCCAATTTCCAAAAGTAGAAATTAAGTTCAGCTCCAGAAAACTAAAACATGTTTTTGTTTAACTGAGTTCTTAATCCATTTGATATTTAGGAAAAAGTGTCTGTTTGGAAGATGGAGCTGGACCTCAGAGGCCAAGAAAGATGCCTTGAGTGGGGACAAGTCTCTTCTGTGACTTTCTGCAGCGACTCCAAGAACAACACATGCCTTTGTATTGTCTGTTCAACTTTCCTTTACGTATTGTCTAGGGTAGGCGAACAAGTCTGATACTAACAGAATCCAGGAGTGGAGCAGAGACCAATTCTTGGAATCCCTGGATGACAAATAAAAGAACCAGGCCATTTCTGGGGCGTTAATGGGATAAGGAGGGAAGTTAAGACTTTTAGTGGGGAAACCAGCATATTCAGGGTAAATGATGTCCGTTCATAAATACACAAATATGAAGAAACATAAGCAGGCATCAATCTCTCTCATTCTCTCTCTCTGTTGCTAAATATTGAACTCAAAACTTATAAAAGTGCTTTATAGTTTGTTTTATTCTTTAGTTGTTCATTAAATTTGATTTAAAAAAAAATAGCTGAGCATGGTGATATACACCTTTGATCCTCGCACTCTGTAGGTAGAGGCAGGTGGATCTCTGAGTTCAAGGCCAACCTGGTCTTCATAGAGCATTCCAAAGCATCCAAGGCTACATAGAAAGACCCTGTTTCAGAAACAAAACAAATGACAAAAAAATATTTTAGCTCTTTATTTTGGAAGATCTAGTCAAGTCAAAAGGCTCATTTAATATAGAAGCATTCAAAGGGAACTATTTTGTTCTCTTATAATGAATATTAGAAGAATACTTCTAACAATTTCTTCACACAGACTTTTTGGGGCCTGAAGCTAGTGTGTAATGAAGGGAGCAGGCAATGAAATGTACTGTTTTAGGGTGTGTGGAGGCAGCAGCGGGAAGCACTTTAGACCTACACCGTCAGGGTATCCATTCATTGTAGAGACTGCTGAGCCCAGGAGTGATGACTAGTTAATTAGTTAATTAGAAGTTAACTAGTTAATTAGAAGGATGACTAGTTAGTGTTAAAATGCTAATTTTTTACTATGTTGGATTAAAGAATGAATATTATTTTTTAAAAAAACATCCTGTTGTTTGCTTTTCCTCTTTAATGTATCTTCACACCATCTGACATTATGCATAGCTCAGGGCACAGATTCGTGGCTTATGTGATATTTTGCTATATACCATGCATGGCTGTGTCCACTCACATCTTGTTGAGTCTACGTTTTATCAATGAGTTTTTGGTAATGCCGCTAAGTAATATGACACTTATTTTACCTTTGAAAATCTGTTTTTGGTGTCCCACCTCATTTACAAAGCACCTACTACTGATGAGAAGGGGAGAGCTGGAGTAGCCTTCATTCCTGGAGATTGAACTACCCATTAAAATAGTGGGATGCTTTTCTGTACAGAGCCAGAATGACCCATGCTAGCAGTACTGTTACAGTTATTTTCACATAACTGTGTTTCTCTGTTTCTCTCTTAATCTGGCTATCATACATATAATTAAGACTATATATATATTTTTAAAATAATTAGCTTCACAGCACAAGAACTGAGCAGTTATTACTCTATCCTAACCCTCGAAGCTAATCTGGTTTCCTCCCAGCATACATCCCAGGAAACTTACACTCTGAAGCTTTTCTGCTGAGCTCTCTTTCCTGGTGTCTGCTGGAGCTCTTGCCCAATTCTGAATCCCCTGGCTCCCTCTTCTGACTCGTCCTCCTCTGGCTGGCCGCAAGTCCAGCCCTATTCTCTCCCTTTCTCAGCGATTGGCTGTCAGTGGACCGTTGAGGAACAGAGTTTACACAACACTGGGACAGGAGATTCTCAGAACAAGACTTGGAACCACATAACGGGGATTACAGAAATCAGTATTTGAATTACACAGTAACCTATGCCCACAACTTTCCTTTCAGCTGTTAGTACTCTGTGGTGAAATGACGTATGATCAGGATGTAAATCTATTCCCCACTTTTGATGACCACTAGGTTTACATTTCTAGCTCTACAGTTCTTTGAACACATTTTGTTGTCCCCTTGGAACCTTATGACTACATAGGACTTTCGGTTTTGAATGAGTAAGCTTAATAAACAGGCAGTAAGAAAAAGTAAAAGCCTAGGGGATGCTCAAGTGGGACAAAATGGCCTGAGGATTCCTTTCCCAGGACTAGTGCCTAGGAGCTGGGGGAAGTCAAATGAAGCTCCAGATGACATCTCTCTTGTAACCACAGTTACAGTACATGTGTGGTAAGACATAAGGATTCATCTTTCTCGTGAGGAGACTGCATAGTTCCATCATGTGTCTTTGCTACTTTGGGCCTATAAGCTAACATAACTCCTGTCTTTTCAAATAAAGGGGGAGGGGGTGACTGTCCACACTGAATCTATGAGATGCGTGAATCCCACAGGGACTTGGGACCTCATAGGAATGGGCTCATTTTATCACAGGGCTGAGTTCACTGTAAGCAAAAAGGAACCACGTGTTTTGTGATCATCTTGGCTGGCTACCTTGTCAAGATGGAGAAGGCACTCATGTGACTGGGCTACCATCTTGGTTAGTGATGCCATCAATATTGAGACAGCCATATGACATAGTGCACCTTGGTTAGTGACATCATGAAGATGGTGAAAGCCATGAGACTTCATAGACATGAGCCAAAATGACAGTACTCATAAAACTCTCCAGTACAACTGATCCCCCACACAACCTTTTTATATCAGACTAGAGGTAACCCTAGGTCTCCATGGTAGGTTCTCTTTGTTTATTTTGTTTAAATTTTGACACATTACATGATGTATTTACTGGTTTCTAGATGCGACAGGAGGGTTTTTTTTCCCAGCTGTGTGCCTTCAACACTGGAACAAAGGAACTGGCACTGTGAAATGGCTAGCTCCTTGGAAAGCCTTTGTGAATTGTAATAGCCCAGGGGAACTTGGGAAGACACATCCCAAAGAGAACCTAAAAGACAGATTGCCAGGTGAGAGGTACGCTGCTGAGAGTGAGCAGTTATAACAGCTGGAGGCAAAGAGGAATCACCCTGCTTGGGTGGGAAGCTAGAGGAAGTTCAGGCTATGCTGGGACTCAGGGCCTGCCTTTTCTGCCCAGGATCTCCAACTCTATTTTTCTCTAACTGGCACCGAGTATTCTTTTTCCTCAAGACTCCTTTGTTCCATGCTTGTTGTCTGTTCCTGTTTCTGTCCCACTAATCCCTGGGTACTCCTGCCATCACGATGCTTTTCAGTTACAGTCGTGTAAACGGGCTAAGGAGAAGAAAAGGGCGATGCCATATGCTTCTACATTCATTTGGGTTTTATTGTTTTCTGTGTTCTGTACTCCTTAGATTACAGGTACTTAATCCAAGACTGCATGGGTAAATTATAATGCAGCTTTCCTAATTCAGCAGCCTAATTAATAGCTCTCTTTTAAAAGGGAAATTGGGGGCCCAGAGAAATGGTTCAGCACTGGCTACTCTTCCAGAGGACCTTGATTTTTTTCAGCTCCAACATGATGGCTTAGAAACATCCGTAAGTTTAGTTCTAGAGGATCTGATGCCCTCTTCTGGCCCACAGAGGCAACACACACACACAAGGCACACAAACATGGGCAAAACACCCGTAGACATAAAACATTTTTATAAAAGAGCAAGTCACCCTGAGCGCTATCGTGCTTGCCTTTTATCTAGGCTGAGAAATGTATATGATTTAAAGATTATAAATGTGAGTAAAATGACCAAAGGGAATGTTTAAAGGGAATTCGCTAGAGGTTCAGCCACAAAAGAGCCAATATCCATGCCTCACCGAATCATTACATTGTCCTACAACTTGCTCTCTTTATAAGAAGGAGGGGTTGCAGACACACCCAAAGGAACTGCGGTATAGGCTTCCAAGACATTGGTCACCCCAAGTCAAGCTGGGAAGGATCCCACATTAGACATTGACAAAGGCAGGTGCTCCTGTCAGTTTGATCCTTTTTGATTATGGACGCTCATTGCTCCTCACCCATGACCTTATAAGGTTTAACATATCAGAGAGTCACCCTTCAACATCAAGTACTTTGTCTCATAAACAGCTGTAGTGTGTGTGTGTGTGTGTGTGTGTTTGTGTGTGTGTGTTTTCTTTCTCATTGATCTCAGTTCTCAGTTTCTCAGTGCACAACCCAATAGGTAACAAGACTCATTTGGACAAATCTATACATACAAATTAGAAGGTATTTTGTGCCCAGGCATTTGGCACTGTCAAACTATTCAATGTTAATCAATGGATTCAGTTTTATAAAAGAATAATACCCTTTGTATATATGGTATATACTTTTATTTATCTCACTGGCTGAATTAAGGCATTAGGGTTAGCTACAAGTCATCTATATCTGGCATTGCATTAAAGAAATAAAAACAGTACTTCCCTGTGGAGCCGTTTTACTGAGAGTCCAGGTTTGAATTCTTTAATTCATGCTCTCTGTGTCCTCTCTCCTGTTTGTTGCATGAGTCTGAATCAGTGCCTTCCTGAAGGCTGTCTTGTGAATCTGTTTGTTGATGTGTCTTTCTGTTAATCACCATTCTAACAGATGTTGTGATATGAGGAACCTAGGAAATTGATCTCCTAGGAAGAAGATGGGTGGTCACCTAAGTTTGGTTAGGGACAACGTGAGAAAAAGGAAAATGATCAAAAGGTATGAAGGTCGTTGCACTGGAGAAATGAGATGCCCATAATGGTAATGTATTAGGTACCTAAAAATGCCTAAAAAGCTGGTGTGCTACACTCCTCTAACTCTGTCACCCAGGAGGCAGAGACAAGAGGGTCTCTGTGAGTCCAAGGGAAAGTGCATTTATTTTCTTTCCTTACTGTGAATACCAATGCATTATTGATGACTCAGTGTTAGTCACTAATGATTTAACTCACAAATTTTGATGTCCTGTGTGGTGATGTCAGCAGTTAAAAGAGTGAGCTCATCCATGGAGAGAATAAAGAGGGTCCTAGGTCAAAAAATAGTTGCTCAGTAACTCCAACATTACAGTATTTTTGTTTTTGAGACAGGGTATCTTTATATAGCTCTGGATGGCCCAGAACTCATAGGAATCCACCTGCCTCAGTCTCTCAAGGGCCGTGATTTAAGACATGCCACTGGGCCCAAACTCAGCATCATGGTTTTAACAGAGATTCCTTAATTTCATCATGCTGGATGTTGCGAACATCAGTTTGATGACGTTTTGCTGTGTATCTTTTGTTTCTCTGCCTCCGCTACACACGTGCAAAACCAAAAGAGTGGTGTGGTAGATTGATCAGCGTACTGTGCACAGACTGTCCTGTCTTTTCTGTAAGATTCATCTGAGAAATCAAGATGGCATTAAGAAAGATCTCAAATCAATCACTTGCCACCATTAAAGACTTGCAAGATCTTCATCTTGCAAGTGGCAGTCTCTACCCCACTTCCCTCTAATTCTCCTGTTTGTCCTATAAAGAAGACAGCTTGTGGAGAAGGACGGTTAACTATCGAACATTTGAACACAGACCCCAGTTGCAGTAGCTGTGCCAAATATGATACGGTGTCTGTACTTGAGCAAGTCAGTAAGCAGCACTCCTCCGAGGTCTCTGCATCAGCCCCTGGCCCCACGTTCCTGCCCAGATTTCCCTCAATGATGACTACAAGCTATAAAATGAAATACACCCTTTCCTCTCTCCCAAGTTAAACTTGGTCACTTTCATTCCTTTGTTTGTTTTATTATTGCAGCAATAGAAAACCTAACTGAGAGAGATAACACTGAGAAAATTTTGTCTGTGTGTTGACTCTCCTTCTTGGAGATTGAACACTGGTTCAGTGGGGTGGGGGGTGGAGGCCGGGGGAGTCTCCTCATCCACTCTGAACAAGGAAACAGATGGCTTTCCACAATCAGAATGTTTCAAATGCTGTCTCAAAGTTACCTCGAACCTACTTGACCCTGGAAGGTAAGGGGCAAATATTCTCCCTTTCAGTTCCTCTGATCACATAGTATAACCTCCTTCATTTTGCAAGTCTTTAATGGTGGCAAGTGATTGATTTGAGATCTTTTCTCAATGCTGTCTTGATTTGTAGACACTATTTAATCAACAAGTCCAAAGAGATATGCAAGAATTTAGAACATTGATGGTAATCCGTTAGACTCTCCCTGATAATCTACTGTTAAGGGGTTTTCTGGTCAGCTTTGTGTCAGCAATACTTCTTTTCTCGGTGTGTGTGTGTGTGTGTGTGTGTATATGTGTGTGTGTGTGTCTCACTTTGTAGCCCTGTCTGGCCTGCAGCTCATTATATAAACCAGGCTGGTATCACAGAGATCTGCCTGATTCTGTCTCCTGAGTCCTGGAATTAAAAGCACGCACCACCACGACCTGCACTAGCAACTTCTTATCAGGGGGCTGGTGAGGATTATTGCAGAGTAAGTGTCTTTGTGTCTAGATTCTCACAAACTGTATGGTTGCCTCTGGCAATGCAGGTTTAGGAACCTAAAAAACAAAAACAAACAACAGAAAATACAAACAACCAAACCCTGTTAGCAAGAGTCACAGGGAACTTATACTTCAGCTTTATCACTTTTATTTTCCTTTAAAGGATATTTCCATTGTGAATTATTTATTGCTTTGTTGTAATATAATATAAATTAGATATGCCTTCGAGAAGAACAGGTGACTGACAACTGGTGTGGAAATGCATATGGCCCAAGTCTTCAATCTTTCCTCCACTGGTTCTGGAAGTATTTTGGTTACTGTCCACAGCTCCTGAGTTAGGAATGGGGACTCATGAATTCCTTCCTCTCCATGCTAGAACTCTAGTTGGCTAGCTTAATTTTGTACAGGTCTCTGAAAGGAACCACAGCCACTTTAAACACATGATTACAGCCTTCCTAGCATGTCCAAAAGACGCCGTTGATCTCTGCTGCTCTGCAATGTTTACTTCCTAAAGTCTTTCCCCTCCATTTTCTAAAATGGTCCCTCAGCCTTGGGGAGGAGGGTTTGTTTGCTATAATTTTCAAGGAGGGTTTGTTTGGTATAATATTGGGGGTGAATACGACCAAAATCCACTGTGTGAAATTCTCAAGTAACGTATAAGAACAGTTTAACGTATTTTGCTCAATTTACATGTTTGTACATAGGCACGTGGTCATAAATCTGCCGACATGGTGGAGCCCTATGAAATAGAACAAAAATAGGGAAGAAAAGACATCTGTAAGCTGATTGTGGAACAATCTCAGTGAACTCGTTAAGCGAAGGAAACTTGAAAGTGTCAAACATCATATTATAGTGAATGCCTTTGTTATACCAGAAGGGAGAGAACACCCATAGATAATTAAGGAGTATCAAGGTCAGTTGCGTGGGAGAGCGTCGATGAGAACAAGATGGAAGAACAACACTTCTCTGAGGATTGGAATGGGAAGAACAGAACCAACAACACTACAAGCAAAATGAAAGAAACGAAGCTGATTTTATTTTTGGGGAAATTGTGCCACAATGAAGGGACCAAAAAGAAGCACCAAGTCAAAGTAAGAGAAAACAGAACACAGTGCCTAGATCAAGGTGAGAACTACGAAGAAATCCTCCTTTTAAAAATCTTCTTTTCAACATTGATTTGTTTCCTGTTGTCATGTGAAAAAGACCATTTCAGAGCTCTTTTAGGCATAGTATATCACAGAGCACATAAGTAGATCTACTGATGTCATTTCACACAGCGTTTCTCAATGTGGAAGTAGGAACACACTACTGAGATGAGGACTGGGGGAAAGGGAAGAATATTATCAACATACATTGTCTGAAAAAAATTAAGTAGAAATTAAGGGAGATAAAAAGTAATGAAAGAACCTTGTGGGAACAGGTTAGAATTAAAAAGGGTCTGGACATGCCGGGGGATTAGCTCAGATGGTAGAGCGCTCGCTTAGCATGTGAGAGGTAGTGGGATCGATGCCCACATCCTCCACTTATTATTAAAAAAAAAAAATACTCTGAACTCACGTTATGTCAATGTGTACATGTTCATGTGTTCATGAACCGTGCATGTACATATAAATTTCATGGCTTTTTTTTTCTCTTTTTGTGTTTGTTTTCAAGACAGGGTTTATCTGTGTAGCCTTGGCTGTCCTGGACTCGTCTTGTAGACCATGCTGGCCTCAAATTCACAGAGCTCCACCTGCCTCTGCCTCCCAGAGTACTGGGATTACATGTGTGTGCCACCGTGCTCGGCTTCACAGCTTTTTTTCATGAAAAGACCATAGAAATACAACAGACACAATGAGCACATCTGGTTATTTAAGGGTCCCCTCTAAGAAACAAGTGACTTCAGGTCTTAGTGTAGATTCAGCTGAGCCTGGTAGAACTTGAAATGCCAAGTACTCAGATCATCCCAAAACGATATAGTAACAGGATATCACGAGGACTCATTTGTCACCCTGATGGGCTGTCACTGCCCATATCTGTTCATCTGAGTGCCAACATCATGAAAGGAAATAATAAATTACAAATTATTGAAAAAAATATTGAAAAAATAGGATTTCCTGAGCTTATTTTGATGACGCGCAAGCATGTAAGTTAAGAGAGCTGCCTCTTGCCAAGTGCAGACTGCTGAATGTGGCGGAACATTGGAACTGAGCGCCTGCCACTTGGCCACTACCACAGTAAATATAGTTCAGGTGGGAATTCAGTAGAGTCCAAATTTGAATGAAAAAAAAAAATCATGGGAAACATTTTGGTGGTCTAGAAGTGTCTTCCATCAGGCTGCTTATTAGTTGTAGGGAGAAAACTCTGCTCACATATTGACTGACTGGACTGTGGTGACTTGACAAGGGAAGATGGAGTATCTTCAGATTCTGTATTCCCAAGGATGGGTGCACTTGAGCATTATTTCCCTCAGGAACCTAAGTTTCCATCACGGCTGTGGTATATCTTTTCTTGCTGATGTATGATATTAATGAAGTTTATGATAAGGAAGAGTCTGTGTGTTTTATACGGCATTCTTCAGGGGCTGCAGAGCATGAACCTAATTTTGAGGGGGAGGAAACTATCACACAAAGCCCAAATTATCAGTGGTTCATTTATTTCCTTATCTTTTAAATGTTTTCGTGTGTATGAACGTTTTGATTCTATGTGTGTGCACTAAGTGTAGGAGCAAGTGGTTGGCATGGGATACCCTGGAACTGGAGGTACAGACCGCTAGTGTTCTTGAGTGCTGAGCCAAATTCCCAGCCCACCTTCCACTTTCTTAAGTGAGCAATGACTGTGACCTTCAAAATGTGGATTTCATGAGGTACACAAAAGGGTACTTTGGAGATGTCACAGGCTGGAGGATGCTAAGGCAGGACATACAGCTCCTTTTCAAGCCTGCATCCTGCATCCTGTATCCCGGTGTGAAGAGAGAGAGGCAATAAATGCCACAACTGCATCAACAGAGAAACTTGAATGTAAGTGAATGATGCAAACAAACAATCCCACCATATGTAAGAGAAAACATATTAAATGGATAATTATGCTCTGTTATAGTGAAATATCTTTACCTTTAGAAAATAAGTTCTTCAGAAGAAAGGACCATGATATATTAACTTGCCGCTTAATTCTTTCGTTGTTTGTTAGTTTGTTTGTTTGGCAACCGGTGTGGGTGTGTTTTAAAGAGCAATGGAGACTGTAGGAAAGGAAGAACAAGCCAGAAAATAAGGGCCCTGTGGACGAATAGGGAAGAAAGAACAAATAGGTAAATTCTTATAAAAGTATGTATGACTTTCTTACAATTCTTATTCTTACACATCTCCCGTAAATTTGAAATTACTTTTGAGCATAAAGTTTAAGAAGAAACTTTTAATGGGGCTTTGGAAGTAAGGAGCTTTGAAGCTCCTGGGAAGTAGCTTAAATGCTGTGATGGTTCCACTGAAAAGGTCCAGCCACAGCCTTAGCAGCTGAAATACGGTGACTTCTTTGGGTAATTTCGGATCTGGAGAGACATAATATATACAGGTGCCCGACGAGGATGGGATTCGAACCCACGCGTGCAGAGCACAATGGATTAGCAGTCCATCGCCTTAACCACTCGGCCACCTCGTCGCCCACGTCACGCATCCTCTTTGCCTTCATCTTTAATGACTTTCTCAACCTTCGATTTCGCGATCTGTGTGGTGGCACCAGCTTTCAACCCGAAAGACTACTTAAGGAATCCTCGTATGTATTTTTTTTTTTTCTTCCTCCAAAAGAGAGCCTTTCTCGTTCGGATGGCCCCCGTGTAGCGCCTGCAGCGTCCACCGTGTCCATCCTCCGTCGTCTTCGTTTCTCGGTGCTACCCTTACTTCCAGCCGCGGTGAAAACCGCCCTGCCCTCCCTCAACTCCGTGTTCTTTTTCTCTGGACCCGCAATATGCGTGCTAACCACCCCCAACCGTCCTGCACGTGCCACAGCTCCCGACTGTCTGCTGGGCCTTACGGATTTTTATTTTTACACTGAGGATAAACGTTTATTCGTCTTCCTTGAACCCTTTTCCTTTTCCACAACGTAGTCTAAACCTGCGGAAATTTCTATGCCCAACTCGTTGGGTGTTTGCGCTCAAAAGCCTATTGCAATAGAAGATAGTTCAACTGTTCTGATTTTTTTCCTCTTACCTGTTTTAGTAATTATAAACTCGTGTTTTAGTCCTCCTCCTTCTGCCCTGAATTGTCTTTATAGTTTAAGGCTACAAAAAACATAAATAACTAGAGACTTTTGATAAGTAATTTATTATATATGAAAAGGGAACTTGCATTAAAAAACCACATCCTTTACTAGAAGGATTGAGGGTGATTTTTTTCCCCTCACCAATTGATTCATGTATCTACGTATGAAATGTACTGAAAACTCAAATTGAACCAACAGTGAACGGAGCGGTCATATACAGTTATGAGTAAATTTAGATCTTACAAAAGGTGATTTTTTTTTTTTTTAAATGAAGGTTCCCTAAACGTAGTAAATGGCGGCGAGCAGCTTTGCGGTTATATAAAACAAGATAGGGATAACCAGTATTTTACACGACAATCAAACGTCTTCCAAGTCTAAATACGTGAAAAATGATGATACTGAATTCCTAGGATGTATATCTGTTCCCTGTCGGTGACTGCAGGATGTTGTTATAGAAACAGACAAACAAAAACAAAATCAGCCTCCTTCCCCCTCTGTGAAATCTTGTAAAACGGCCTCTGACACTGAAGAGTGCAAACACGCTCTTTTCCACTGTTATTTTCTGTCTCAAAAAAAGCGTGACCCGCGCTCTGGGAAACGAAGTTGAGCGGCCTTGCAATTACAGACGCCCCGCGCCTGTGCGTGCTGCCCTGAGCAGGAGAGAAGGTAACGAGAGGTGAGCTCGGTCGCAGCACGCGGTGTGCAGGCGTGAAGCCGACCCCCGAGGAGCCGCCTCCCCAAACTCTCCGCGCCTGCACCTCCGCGGAGCTCACACCGTCCCCCACCCCACCCCTCTGTGCCAGTCCCCAGCTCTGTTCACGCGACCTGCGCCAGCGCAACCTGGGCAGGCTTGGCTCTTTCTGCACCCCCTGACGACCGCGGCCAACCGCGCCTCCCTGCTTCATCTGTCATTCCTGCGCCCAAGAGGCCGATCCAGGAGGACTGGAAGTTCCAAGCTAAAAGTAAATCCGTCCATCTCCATCCATCCACCCATCCATCCACCCACCCATCCATCCACCCACCCATCCATCCACCCACCCATCCATCCACCCACCCATCCATCCACCCACCCATCCATCCACCCATCCAACCACCCATCCATCCATCTCCACCCATCCACCCACCCATCCATCCACCCACCCATCCATCCACCCATCCACCCATCCATCCATCTCCATCCATCCACCCACCCATCCATCCACCCACCCATCCATCCACCCATCCATCCACCCATCCATCTCCACCCACCCATCCATCCATCCATCTCCATCCATCCATCCATCCATCCATCCATCCACCCACCCACCCATTCATCCAAAAACACAAAACCAAGCTAACTGAAGTCTCAGCTTTCAGTACACAGAAGCAGGAGGATTGCCGCCAGTTTTAGGACACTCGGGGGTAGGGTGGGGCTTTGTGTCAAAAAACAAAAGCAAAGCAAAACAACACCCCCCCCACACACACACTAGATATACCAAAAATTGCTGCTATTGCTCTGCAGACTCCCAAGCTAGATAAATTCTATTTCCAGTTTCCATTACAAACTAGGGACCGTTTCGTCCTGGTCTTCACCAGTCCGTTCCTCCCGCCTCTCCAATCGTGAGCACGTTTCTCTGAAGCTGTAGCTTTCCTCTGCGGTTCTTCTTGAGGTCTCTCTCTCTCTCTCTCTCGTTCCTCTAAGAATAGTTAGTTGGTGAATAAAGGTGTTTAGGTCTATGAAGGTGGAATTATCAAGAATTAATTTTGGAGTATTAATTGGAGAAGGAAGAAAACTAGATGAGGTCCCACCGAGATTTGAACTCGGATCGCTGGATTCAGAGTCCAGAGTGCTAACCATTACACCATGGAACCAGATGAACGATGACATTGTCTCAGTTTCCTCCAGGGGTTCTATTTGAACAGAAAACAACTTGCTTTCCTTCTCTCTCTCTCTCTCTCTCTCTCTCTCTCTCTCTCTCTCTCTCTCTCTCTCTCTCTCTCTCTCTCTTCTTTTTATTCAGACAGGAGCTAGCTCTCTGGCCGAGGGTGGCTTCAAACTCGTGATAACCCTCCTCCCTCAGCCTGGACGGGGCTTCTTTTTCATCTCATGGTCTGCATCCAACACCTATTCTAATAGAAAACCCCCCACGCCACCCCCTGCCCGGGGCTTCCTACAAAGAGGCTCAGGAGTCAGGGCGCCGGGAGAACAGCTGAAGTTGTTGGACAGACAGAGCTCCTCCGGCGTGCGGAGTTCTGTGATGTTCTCCGTGGAAACGCAAGTGAGAATCTACGTCCCATCGAGGAGCTTGAGTATCTTCAAGG
>REGO01000335.1:2160098-2189838 GCA_010120015.1 Rhombomys opimus
TTTTTTTTTTTTTTTTGTTTTTTTTCTGTGAGACAGTCTTATGTCATGGCACAGAACTCCAATTCATTTTGCAGCCCAGCATGACACTGAACTCCCGATCTTCACCTCTCAGATTCTGAGCTTTTGGGTGAGCAGGGTAGGTTAGAAAGCATGGTGTGTGTGTGTGGGGGGGACACAGAGGAGGTGCAGAGTAAGTTGGCTGACAAGAGAGCACAGTGGACAGTGACCTCACCTGCAGGAAGGTTCGCCTGTCGGATGCATTGAAGGGATCCAGCGGCTGCTCTAACCAGCCTTGTTTGGGGGCAGCCGCAGGACCCTGACTTAGGCCAAGGCCTAGGTGCAGGCTAGAGCTCTCCTGGGACTTCTGAATGTGTTCTCTCAGGCGCCTGAGGAGCAGGGCTGTGAAACAGGAAGGCGTGAGAGTTGGGCTGGACTCTATAGGTCTCCCTACTTGACCTTCAGTCCACCTTACCTGGAGATGACAGCCCCCAGAGGGACACCAGAAGCAAGAAACCCAACCATGGAGCCTTGACCGCCATCCTTTCCGGTACTCTGTGTAAGGGTTGCAGGCACTCTACTCTCCCTGTCACTGAACACTTATATTATTTCTCCAGGGTTGGGTTTTGTCGTTAATGAGAAGCTCATGTTTCTTTTGGGATGCCTCTCTGGGCAGGTTAGGCGTCTGTAGTAACCACTAAAGCATAGCCAGACGCCAGAGTCAGTAGTGGATCGCTGACACGGCAATATTCTCTGCACCTTGCTTTCTTTTTCTCTGGCCCCTCCATCTCAGCTTCCTCCTTGCCAAGGTCAGCTTTTTCCCTGTTGATTTCCTAGTCCCCATTCCTGCTTTACCCAATTCCAGTGTCTCCCCTTTCTATCTCAGTACCTCCTCCTGCACCCTCAGGTCTCCTTTTACTCTTACTTCCCCCTTCCTCTCTGCCTCTCGAAATATCTTTGGTTGTCCCAACAATCAGTCTTCCCTTGGTTCTTTGGTCCCAAACTTTTACGTTATTTTGTTATCTGCTTTCCAGCCTTTCCATATTACCTTCACCGTTCTCTTGGACCTACAATCCTGCCACTCTTTCCCTAAAACTTCTTACAGTCTATGGTGGCTTATGCTATCTCAGAATTCTTACCAGTGCTTGTCCTCTCTGTGAGCTCTTAATTTTTCATAACTTCGTGGGGTTTACTCCCTTAATCTTTAAGTTCAGAAAAATCTAAGGTCATCATCACTTTTTTTTTTTTCCAAAGGCGAAATGAGCTGGGCTGTAGTTCGGTGGTAGAACGCTTGCCTAGCACGCACTCCTTATCACCAAATTAGTCAGGTGTGGTGGTGCAAGACCGGGATGCTTGTGATCTCATCACTCAGGAGGTGGAGGTGAGAATCAGAAGTTCAGTCGCCTTCAGCCACGCATTGCAAGTTTGAAGGCAGCATTGGGAACAAGAGAAAGAAAAAAAAAAGTTTATTGTCAAAGGTATGGCCCTTCTTTATCTCTCTATCCAGCTTGAAGTTTTATCCCTTTCAAGGCACTATAAGAAATATCTAGATTAAACACATTGCCGATTTTTATGTCTATGTACTTTGTTTATGTCTAGTGCCCAGGGAGGTCAGAAAAGGATGTGAGATCCCCCAGAGCTAGAGTTACAGATGACTGTGAGCCATCAGGTAGGTGAAGCAAATTTGGGTCTTCTCCGAGAGTGACAAGTATACTAAACTGCTGAGATATCCCTTCAGGCCTCAGATGTGAGAAGCATTATACATATTTTCATATTTATGGTTTTCTGTCCCTCTAACTAGAAAGTCAGCCCTACTCAGTTTGGAATTCATCTCTCTTCCTTTGCCAAACACCAAATTCCACCGGCAGTCTACACTGTGATTATCTGTGACAATAATTCATCAATTAATTTTGCTAGATCTTCTTTAGAACTGTATCAAGGATTTGGTGACTCACACTTCAATGCTCTTACTTCTGAGATACCATTTCACTGACTTGTCTAAGAGCCTCTTAAAGGGTCTCCTTTTTTCTGCACCATGGTCATTTCCACTTAGCAGACAGGAGATTCCATTAACTATAGGACCAGCTATTCCCTCCATCGTGAAGAACATACTCCTGACACCTTGTCTTACTTAAAGTCAGATAGAGAGCATTTAAAGTGGCCTTTGAAACTACACATAACCTAACTCCTGTAACCTTCACAGTTTCATTTCATAACCCCTTGCTCTCGGGTTCACTATTCCAGCCACACTGAATTGCTTTGCATTTCACAAGTTTGTCAGCTGTCATCCTTAGAGCCCAAGCTTTTGTTAGGATGCTCTATCCCTAAGTATCGGCAAGTCTTATTCTGTCACTTTCCATACTTTTCCACTGTAATTTTTTCTTCTACTTCAGTGTTGTAGATTGAACGTAGGGTCCTGAGCACAAGCACAAAAAAATTGGGAACATAATAGGTAGTAAAGATGTGTTCTTTGCACTTTACCAAGAGGGGGTTATACTCTAACATAGCATCATGGAACTATCCTCTCTGTAGGAGCACTTGGTGAAAACTGTGTATCCCAAGTTACCTCAGACAATCGCTTTCAACAACCACATAGATCTTCTCTACATGTAAAGAGGCAACTTATAGCATGGGGAAAAAAATACTGGCTAAACATCTGAAGGAGGATTAGTATCTAAATAATTCAAAAAGCTAAACAAACAGTCAAAAAAAAATCAAACCTAAATGCCAAGGAAACAACTCAATTAAATTAGAGCACAGAACTAAGCAGAATTCTCAAAAGAAGAAATACAAATGGCTGAGATATATATATATATATATATATAACGTTTAACATCCTCAGGCTTTGGGAAATACAAATTAAAACTGCTTTGTGATTTTACTCCACCCGGAATGGCTAAGATTAAAAAGGAAAAGTGGCAACAAGTGCAGGTGTGAGTGTGGGGAAAGGAGTGTAAACTGGTGTGACCACTGCGGAAATCAGTCTAAGGCTCCATCACATGATCCAGGTCTGCCGCTCTAGGGCATATGCTCAGAGGACTCTACTCTCTACCACAGACATGTTTGTTCATCCCTCCTCATTGTTACGTTAGTCACGCCCGCCAGGAAATGGAAACAGCCTAGCTGTCCATCAGCTGGCGAATGGATAGAAAAGCAGCGGTGCATGTGCACGGTGATATATAATGTATTTAGCTGGAAAGAAGATTGCAATTAAGGAATTCACTAGTAACCGGCGGAAGTTAGAAATGAGTCATTCTGAGCGAGGCAGCCCAGACCCAGAAATACAAATATGCTTTGTCTCATTTGGAGGCTAGATTTGAATCTTTATATGCTTCTTTATGTTGGAATGCCCATAGAAGCCAGAAAACTGCTAAAAGGCCATCGGAGGTGGGCCTCAAGGGGAAGGGACAAAACACAGTGGTATCAGTTGGGGACCTAGAAATAAGGAACACAACAGGCTAAATGCAGTGGGGCCTGGAGGAGGCAAGGTAAAGGAAGGCGTTTAGGGACAGATATTAACATTTCAGACCCTAAAGAATGGCATATAGATATGTACTACTGTGTGAGTGTTGTTTTTGTTTGTTTGGTTGGTTGGTTTGTTTTTATAAGTCAGGATTTCTTTGTTTCTCTGTATAGGAGCCCTGCCTGTCCTTGAACTTGCTTTGTAGACCAGGCTGGCCTATGAACCCAGACATCTGCCTGCTTCTGCCTGGGGAGTGCTGGGATTAAAGTGTATGCCACCACACCTAGCTTTGTATGAGTGTCTTAAGTTAGATACATACATTCAAACACATATATTAAAGGAGTTCAAATGGAGATTCAGGGAGATCTGATGAGTTTGGGCTCCCCAGGCACCTGAACTCACATGTGCACGCACACACACACACACACACACAGACACACACAACTTAAATAAATCTTTAAAAAAAAACTAAAACAAAATGGTTCTGTTCTGCATTTAATTTTTCACAAATGATTGTATCTAATTATTCAGAATGTATAATCTGCTCAGTAAATTCAGACGATGCAATAGTTTCTTTTTTTATATAAGGATAAAATAAGTTTATATTTAGAGTCAAGAGGAAGCCTAACTTTCAAGACAATCTTACAGGAGAGTGAACAGCATACTTTTTGTTTCCCTGGAGTGGAATGAAGAACTAAGACCGAGGTATGTACACTAGAAATCAACAAATGCTGGGAAAGGAGTGAGAAGGACGTCAAAGTGAAGGCTAAATACAGGAAGAAGTCACTGATCATGCTGGTTGGGAGTCAGAACCAGGACTGGATCACACTGTTCTCGGTCGCGATCAAAGAAAGAGGGGTTGGGCAGGGACCAATATCGACATCGTCGGAACTAGAAGAAACTCACTCAGACCCAGGCCACCTTCAGTAGCGGACTGCACGATTCAGCACTGGCAGTACAAACCCTTACCCTAGTCAAGTCTCCCTCCCCGTCCTGCTGCTGCCCTTCCTCCCTCCCGTGGTAGCTGCCCAATGGCTTAAACAACTTTAACGACACTAGGAAGAAACACACCAAGGACTCTGCAAGTCTTCCCATACTTTCTTTTCCCACAAGTCTTCAGAGATCTGTGTTGTTTTGTTTTAAACGGGAGCAGTACGCAGCTTTCAGAAACAACCCCAGAGGCTGAGGGCAGGACGGAGCGGGGCGAGGCAGGGGTGGGGGGAGGGAGGGGGAAATGGCATAGGACCCCGGCAGCAGAGACCCGGCCAGACCCCTGGAGATTCTGATTACTTTAACCTTCAAAGAGTGGAGCGGTGTCGATTCACAAAGGCTAATAAGGGGCAGGTGGGCGGAAACCAGGATGAGAGGCTGCCGGGAACCTGATGTCTTCAGAAATCAGCTTGGCTGACTCCATGCACGGAAAAAAAACTGCCAGGTTGGAGAGTTTGATTTTAAAATCCCCGGTGGGGGCAGGGAATTCCTGAAAAGGAGTACATTAAAATAACAACATCAAACAGCAACAGAGATGAGGAAGGAGAGAGGGAGGTGGATAAAGTTTTACACCTTTCCTGAAAGTCGTAGTGGTGAGCTGCGGAAACGAGACAACCAAGGGGCAGTTTTTCCTGTTTTCCTACCCTGCGGGTTCTTCCTGGCTGGTCCATTTCAGGCTCCGGAGCAGCAGCCTACAGCAGAGACCCTACAAAATCCTGGGCGAAGGCGGAGTTCGCGCTGCTGGGGCCCTGGCGCGGAGCTGCTGTATATCAGCAGTTACCGTTCCAGGAAGAGCAATCACTGTTCGAGCTTAGCATGAAAGTAAATTCGTTATGAAGCGTGTGTATGAAAACTGCATACGTTTTAGAAATTAAAAAAAAATTACAGAAGTCTTAAAGATATTTGAAGCTTAAGGGCTCTACTTAGTTCAGGGTAAAAAAAAAAAAAAAAAAAAAAAAAAAAAAAACTCAGTTTTGCATCGTTTGTTTTAGTTTTATTTCTACTGGAAACCGCCCCCGAGAGCAAAGCAAAGCATCCGGAGCCCTCGGGCGGGGTGTTTCACTGCTCTCGCGCCAAAAAAACAAAAACAAAACAAAACAAAAACAGAAAAACAAAACACAATAAAGCAAAGCGTCTTTGGGGTCAGGCGTGGTTACTCACATACGTAACTCCGTAACTTTGGGAAACTGAGGCCGGTGGATTGGCGCTCATTTTAAGGCTTTCCTGACTAGACTGAGAACGGAGAGAAACTTGAAAATGACCGGGAAAACCTAGAGAGCGCACACTTGTGACCTGCTCCCCTTAAAGAGTTGTGATCCCTTTAGCTCCCACTCGAAATGGTGCTGCCGCCCGGCGCCTGTCTCAGAGCTGGAGGAGTTTGTCTGGTCCCGCGGCTGCTGGCGCCGGCTGGTCCTCTGCAGCGCGGGCGCCCTGGAGCTCCTCAGCCTGGGCACAGCCCGGCTCTGACAGACCTGAACTCGGAAAGCCGCTACTTTCCGGGCACAGACTCGCTCTACAGCCAGAGGGTAGGAGTCCTCGCTCAGCAGGAAGTAGGAGAAATGGGGATGCACCCGAGGGAGTCTGGGACGCAGACTTCAGAGCTCTGACCCCGTGCCTACTGTCTCCATACTCCAGCTCCAAACAAAGCCAACTGATTCCTGCTCAGAATAATTTCCCGGGAAGGAGAAAACATTAGAAATCACTATGTTTGTCAGATAACCAGAGGATCTTCGCGGTCCTCTTTAGGAAGACCAGACTTCTAGAGAATCTGCAGAAACTAGGCAGCACATCATTGACTTTATGGAGTTAAAGGTTTGAGCCACCTGCCATGAGAATGGGGCTTCCTGAGGTCCAGAGACAATGATCAGGACCCAACAGGTTTAGCTTTCAGGAGAGAGAAAGGAGCCAGGCAACACAATTGTGAAGTGAAGCCTCGTGTGGTGGCTCATTCTGGAGGCAGAGGGACAGGGAGGGGCCGAAGAGTAGCTCTAAGTTCAGAGCCAGTTTGGGCCTTATACAAAAAAGTATAAGACCCTTTCTCTAAATGAAATAAAACACTATGAAATGGAGCAGCAGACTCACACACCCTGTCGGTTCTGGGGAGATCAAGGGGCCTCCCGGATGCCCAGGGTCTTCCTTCCATTCCTGCTCCAGGGCTTCTCCATTGTACCTAAAGCTAGCAACCGGCGGTCTTCCAGATTCTGCTCACGTCTCAAGATCCTAGGTTGGAAGGAGGAGGCTTCTCTTGTGGATGTTGGACCAGTGGGGTCTAAGAGGCATTTTCTCCAGGACGCCAGAAGTTCCTTTTTGCTCGAACTTGTGTTACCTCTTTAAACTCATCCCTGTTCTATGGAGCAAGGACACACACAAACACACACACACACACACACACACACACACACACACATACACCAAGGCTGCTTGGCTGCGGTTAAGATTATCTGAACTAAAATCTCTTGGCAAAGAGAAGCATTTTTTTTTTTTTAAGTTCACTAACATGAATATTTTGTTCTTACAGAGTTTTAAAAAACCGTTGAGTCCTCGTGTGTTTGGTTAGAGTGTGGTGCTGAGAATGCCAAGGTGGCAGTTCCATCCCTGCACAGGCCAGAAATAGTGTCTGCATACCTTTTCTGTGCTATAAAAATCTCCTTGCGGTTATCCACACCCAGGCACACACTGTAAATAAAACTACAACTAAGCGATATTGTCATTTCTTAATTTTTAGCCTGAACGCCTACTCATTTTGTCGTTAACCCCTTCTTCCCTTTCCGTCCCCTTCCCCTTTCTTCTCCCCCTTTTATTGCTGTGCTCAGTTCGTGAGATCCCCCAAAGACTCCCAGGAATCCACTGCAAGACACATGAGGATCTTTATTTGAAGCTTGGGCTGGACTCCCACAGACACCAAGGCATTGGCACCCAGCTGAGAGCCCCAAGCTCCGGGTTGTGGGCGATTTATAGGTCCCAGTCCCTCCCAGCTCACGCAAAGCAGGGGATTCTAGCCTGGCAAGTGTCTATTGATTAATACAGGAAAAGGGGGTGCTACATTTCAAAACTGTATGCAATGGGAAAGTGCCAGGACCATGAATAGTTCCAGCTTTCTTTGTTCTCTTTTGCGGGGTGGGGTGGTGGTGGGGTTGGTGGTAGAAATGGCCGGCCATGGGTTTCAGTCCTATCCCAGACTGATAGACTGCTGCTACGGGCGAGGGGGCAATTGCTTCAGTCTATACTATCTCCAGGAGCAAGGCCATCCAGGCTGGTTTCCTGGCAACAGTACCTCTAATGAGCAGCAAGGTCAGCTCTTCCCTGCAGTTGGCTGGAGAAGCAAGATCAACTGATATGTTTTAAACTTTTTATCCGTACCCCAAAAACCTAGTTTTTAATTCTTTGGTCTCTCATTATTACCTTTCTCCTTTTTTCATTTCTCTTCCCCTTTCTTATATTTTTTTCTTTTCCACTATCTTCCACCATAATTTCTGTTCATCAGGATGCCCCCTTCCCCATGCTCACACCTCTGAACAGTTCTGAAGACAAAGTAAGGCATTCAGTCAATGTTTGTGAAAAGGTTGACCCTGGCTGTCTGCTTTTCAACAATAATTTAATTTTTAATAATTTAATACACAGTTTTAATAATACCTTGTGTGGACACATGGGTGAGGTCTGAGGAAAGATTTGCTCCTTCAATGCTGGGCCGGGGGATGGGGGTTTGAACCTAGGTCTTCAGACTTGCCACCAGATGCTTTTTCCTGCTGACACATTTCATTGGCATTTTGTGTGCCTTTTAAAAATTTTGTTTTTATTTGAAGTATATTTCTATTTTGCTTGCTTGTGTATCTTGTTGGTGTTCTGAGTTTACCCAACACTGCAGGATGAACTCAGGCTTCTTAGAAGAAGTTTGGATCAGTGTCTCCTGGACTGCACCTCGAACAGCTGTGCAAAAGCATGTATTTATTGACTGTTGAAGGAAAGTTGTTTTTCTGGGTCAAGGCCAAAGCCCCTAATCTAATGTATATGTTTTGTGAAAATAAACATCAAGCCCCTGCTACCTTAGTCTTTATTGTCCACTGTTTGCTGCACTCAGTAACGCAAGACATTCCAGGTGTGCCAAGACCCTCTTGTGACCAAAGACATGCAAAGGCTGTAAAGCTCCTTCAGAAAAAACAACTCTATAAAAATCACAGAAAGCAATCACTGTTTTCCACAATGGCTTCCTCAAGGTCAAAGAACTGCTAGCAAACAACTATTCATTCTGATGTCCACCCTAGACACAGTGAAAAAAAACCATTGCGTTCTAATGTTTATCATAAATATAACAATTTTACTAGAATTCCATTACAGTAGCTGTGTACTACTCGCCCGGTGCCTGCCCAGGTCAGCAGAGGGCATCAGATCCTTTGGGACTGGAACTGCAGCCATTTGTGAGTCTTCATGTGGATGCTAGGAACCAGTCCACAGACCTCTAGAACTGCTCTTGGCTGCTGAGTTGTTGCTCCAGCCCCTTGAGTGCAGTTATAAAAATTGGATTCTTTTTTTGTGTTACATCTAGTAATACATATTTTAAAGGAACGAAAACTTCAAAGGTCATTATTTACTGAATAACATTGAGAATATACCATTTTATTAGAATGCGAAGAACTGCAGGTAAGAACAACAAATGACAAATATAATGCCAGAAAACACAAACAAACAAACAAACAACAAAAGTTAGAATTTTTGGCACATTTGACAAAGGGAAATCTGCTAGTATTTAATCATCCCTAACTAACGGTATTTGACACTTCTTGTTTCCAATCTTTTCTCAGTAGAAAATATTTCCCATTGTGGGGCATCCTCACCTGTGCCTGTAATTCTGTTACTCAGGAAGTGAAGACAGATCTGAGAGTTCAAGGCCAGCCTGATTTGCACAGAGTTTCAGGCCAGCCAGCGTTACACAGTGAGACCCCCATCTCAAAACAAATAAGCCAAAAAATAAAATGAAACAAACAAACAAACCAAAAGTCCAACCCCCAAACCAACTAGCCTACCAAAAAGGCAGGAATTCACGAATAAAAACCTAATAGTTTATTACAATAAAGTGATTATTTTTTTTAAAGTGATTATTTTATATTTATATTTATGTTTGGTTTTTCAAGACAGGGTTTCTCTGTGTACCCTTGGCTATCCTGGACCAGCTTGGCCTCAAACTCACAGAGATCCGACTGCCTCTGCCTCCCCGAGTGCTGGGATTAAAGGCATGTGCTACCAACATCAATTATCTTTAAATTTTCCTTTAACATTTATTATTTTTAAATCATGTGTAAATTTGTGTGTGTGTGATACCTGTGTGCATCTGTGTTTGTGTGTATGTGAGTGGAGGAACCATGTGACCTGGATGCTGGGAATCATTCAAGTCATACTCTTAGTTGCTGAGCCATCTCTCCAGCCTTAATTTTTATTATTATTATAATTTTAAGAAAATACTTTAAAAAATTAGGGACAATGAAAGAGTTTGCTACAGAGACCATCAAAACAAAACAAACAATACACCCAAAACAGAAACGACACTGAAGAAAGTCCAAAACGCTTCATTTGATTAATGATTTTCTCTGTTACATCTCTACTTAACTCCTAATTCGATTTCCTAATCTTTGTGAATGAGCTGCTCTCTTGGCCATGAGTTATAAACGTAGCTGAATTTTATCTATCTTTTTATTTGGTAGTTTGGGGTTGTAAAGTAAAGTGACAAACCTAAAACCTGTGTATTAACACAAGAATTTGATTAAAAAAAAACAGAGACAGCCTCAGCTGTGTGTTTCCGCCCGGTTTCGAACCGGGGCCCTTTCGCGTGTTAGGCGAACGTGATAACCACTACACTACGGAAACGCCCCTGGCAGGCCCTTCTTTTTCTGATTAGTTAAAAATGGGCCCTGCTATCTACACTATTGATTGCTGATTCAACAGCGGTAGAAAGCTCGAAGACTAACCGCGAAACAGGTAGGGGCCCTGTGCAGCTGCGGTAGAGAAACCTCAGGTCGGCGCTCCTGGCAAATTTGATTTAAAGGATTTTCCTTACGTGTTGTACGTCTGTACGCGCCTTTCTAGGCTGAAGTGGGCCCCTCTTATCTTCCTATCCTAAAAGGCCAGACTCAGCTTTGCACCCTAACATCTTCAGACACTGCTCACTGAGAGACACTTTCTTGACGATCACCAGCAGTAAAGGTTGAGGCGTTGTTTGCAAAGAGGATGTAAGTGATTTGGGTATGTTTGAGAGGTTTCAAGTGAGGACAGGAAAACCTTATTCGGTAGGAGCAGTTATCAGTGAACAAACCCTGCTCTGATAATAAATATAGGCTTATGTACAGCACTTTTGTTCCCTCGCGATGACCAGTCACCCAGCGAAGCGGAGCTAAAACTGTAAGGATGGCAAGCTGAGCCAGCCTTTGCGCCGTCTGAGCGCCACCCTGCAGCAGGTGGAACTTGGGAAGGGTTGTGAAGCATAAACGCACAGAGACCAAAAGATGAGAAAGGAAAAGCAGCACAAGTTATCTGAAGCCCAGACGATGCTAAGAAGAGGAAGTCCTACTATGTGAAGATGTTTTTGAACTTTCTAAGGTTTACATGTGCTGTTACATGTCCACCAGAATACGGCTTTTCATGTATAATATGTATCACTCTTTAGCTGTTTCCTATCCGGTGATGGCACTAAGGTTAGATTCGATTTAGACTATTGAAAGATCAATGTTGATGCTGCCATTAGTATCCACCTACCTATGGCACTGTTCCTTTGAATATTGGGTGTGAGAGTCATACCAAACTAAGAGAGTATCTAGATAACTGGATGTAAGGAACTTTCTTTTTGAGACTGGGTATCATGTAGCCAAGGCTGGCCTTGAACTCTTGATCCTTCTGTTTCAGCGCTGAGATTACTGGTGGGCACCATCATTGGTATGGCTATTCTCAAACTGCTTATGAAGTTTTGGGGTGCTCTTCTGAATAATTGCTGTAGCTCCTACCAGCAGATGCAAGAGAGCTGTTATACCTGCAATCAAGTTTCTGATCCTCAGCTTGTTCATACACATGTACCTATATGTATTTCTATTAATTTTTTGTTATGTATAATTATTTAAATTCTATAAACTTTATTTTCTTAGTTTTTATTTATGTGTAGGCATATCTGAGCACAGTGCTCATGGAAGGCCAGAAAAAGGCATTGGACACTCTAGAGATGAAACTACAGGTGCTTGTGAACCACCCACCATGGGGTCAAAGGTTCTGGGAATCAAGAGCCACAAGCATTCTTAATCACTGAGCCATCTGGCCAGCCCCATATGTGTTTAAACATTTTAGGCAAGCATTTAAAAAATGAAATCCACAAATGATCCCCTGTCTAGTGCAAGAACCACAATGGATAGCAGCACATTTTAAAGCCCTCTTCAGCATGTCAGTGTAGCTGAGAGTCCTTCATTGATGCTGCCCTTTATATATTAGTCCTTCTGACTGGCTCTGATCCCAGCCCAGGCTGCCTGATCCCAGACAGGCTGGGATTTCCCTTAATAGCAGAGGCCAGAGACCAGAGGAGCCTCTCAGACCATTTCTTTGTTCCATGGGCACAGAATACTTGGGAGTCCAAGGCAGAACCCTGAGCTGAATGGACCAACAGGTTGAATGATACATTCATCATTCACCGGGGAAGACATATTTGTGAATGTGGCAAGCTCTAGGAATTCCCCCACAAAAGCTAAGTTTTCTGCATTAGTGATGTTAAGCTAGGGGAAATTGTCTGTGTCCTTTCTCTTCTGTGCGGGGGGCGGCTGACATAACTTTTTGTTTATTGTAGTGCTGAGGATCGAACACGGCATTGTGCATTTACACAAAAGCCTACCACTAACCCACTAACCCTCTATCTCCCCCTCCCCACGGATCTTAGTTCCTTCCTCTAGTAATCAAAACAACAAAGGGGTATTTGTGTGTGTGTGTGTGTGTGTGTGTGTGTGTGTGTCTCAGTATTTTCTGATGTATATAACTTTTGTTATGAACTCTACCCTATGACTTACTTCACCCCTCACTCTAGAAATCTTCGCAGGCTTTTCACACAATTCCCTAAATACCCAACCTGATCCTTGCTCCAATGAGCTCTTATCCATACCCTTCCTGTCAGTCAGTGTCCTGCTAATGAGGTGGGTTATGTGCCTGTGGTTTGGGACCAGTACTTGGTCGGTACTCGGAAAGATGCTTCATTTCAAAGCACTTACAGCTTTTGTTTAAAACACTTCCCTGTGGGACAAGAGTTCTTTATGCAAAATTAGCATTTTTTCGTGTTGCAACTGATCTCTCACCAAGTAGTATTGGGCAGGTGCTTGGAGAAGCCTCGAGGTGCTTTTGGGCTAAGACCACTTTTCTGCTAGAGAAACTTGAATTCTGCGGGCAGTTTAGTCCAGGAGAAGATGCTGTGGAAACCACTTTCAGTGCTGAGGCAGGTGAAAGGAAGTCCCCCCACCTGCGCTTCCTCTTCTGGGGTCAATGAGGAAAGAAACTCACTCTCCACTGGGATTGAGCTGCTTCTCGGTGATCCTGTGGGAGATCTGACAGAAGTAGAGAATCCTCCCCAGAGCATGCTGTCAGGACATCAGTCCAATAATCAAAGGTAATTCTAATATGGAGTGACGGGATTAGCCAAACATTCTTGGGTTAGCTATGGCTACAGTTTCAGGAGAAAAAAAAATTGTTAATTGAAGCATCTCATTGGGTCTGGTGGCTGTAGCTGGTTGCAATTTGGCTTCTGTTTTTGTTTTTGTTTTTGTTTTTTCTTGTTTGTTTGTTTGGTTGGTTCTGTTCCTATACTTCACTATGGCATGGGGTTTTAATGTTCTGTTATCACCTTTGCATTGCCAGCTTAAGGAGAAACGGCTTAATTGTTTCCAAATGCCACATAGGAATATTGAGTGAGTGGTTGTTTGCATTTTTCTATATCCTCACTGACAGCTGTCATTTTAAGCTATCATAAACATTCAGGCCTTTTAGGGACTTTAATTTGTATCTCCCCAAAGATTTAAGCATCTTTTCTTGTGCTTATTTAGTACTTGAATACATACTTCTGTGTGTGCTAAACTATTTATTTATTTTAACTTTTATATTTTGAGACATGACCTGGCATGGTCTTGAACTTCCAGATCCTCTGCACTTTTCTCTCAAATGCTGGGATTACATACAGGCTAGGGTCGTGGTGCCTAGTACGGGTGATATTCTTATTACTGAGCTTTAAAAATTCTTCATGTATTCTCCACGCATCTCATTCATCAGATACATGCTCTGCAAACACCTCTTCTAATTGTAGAACATTCCTGTCTGTCCTTCAGAGTGGTTCCAGTTTATCAAGTTTTTTGAGAGTCGTGCTAACCCATGTCAGAGAGGTTTTTCTTCTTTTTCTATTTTCAGCAAGAATGTGAAAGCTTCTGTGAGTAGGTGATACTATGAGCTCTATAATTTTTCTCTGTTCCACACTCTGTGTGTATGTTTTTTTTTTTGGGGGGGGGATAGTGTAGGGGTGTGAGGCTCAGGGTCCTTGGCACAGAACACACCCAGACACCAAATTCAAATTCTCAGCACAAAGGAGATTTATTGCCCTGGAGAGACAAGGGGGGTGGGGAGCGGCTGCCCCTGGGTCAGATTAACAGAGCAGCAGGTGTCTCTGCAAGAATGGTTTTTAAGGATAATGAGAGAAGTCTGTGCTAGGATGAATTGCTAAGTCCTGATTGGACGTGTTAGCCAGTGAAGCAAACAACGAATTTTGATTGCTGGACCCTGGCGTTTAGTCTCAGGAATGAGTCGGTGGTCAAATAAAGGAATAGACCCTGGGCGCTAGCTTTAGGAATGTAAGCTAACGATTTGTTTAGCAAGGGGGAGGGAATGGGAAAGGGTAAAACCCATCGGCGCTGTGTTTGCCATGCTCAGGGCCTGTTAAAGAGCCCTTCACTTAGAGTCAGCTAATTCGTTTAAAAACACAGAGTTGTTATTTCTCTGGGAAGGTGTCCTGTTTGCTCTCCTGGGGAGTTCATCTTTGTACCCCAAGCGTGGGTGGAATCACATGTTCATAGGCTCAGGCCCCATTTCTGCCTGGAAGGGATTCTTCCTTAGATTTCAGACTATTTTGGTTGCTTGGAGACATCGACTCAAGGTTCGTTTCTCAACTATGCATCTCTCAATTATCTGCGCTCTTTAAATTAGGCGGGGCCCTCTCCAGGTTTCAACTCAGCACTGCGTGAACCTGCGCTGGATAATGAAACAGGAAAGCTGATCAGCTTCAAGCTCAGTCAGTCTTGGAACTCTGTTGGATTTACAAGAAGCTCAGCCTGAAGAGCATGGACGCGGAGGGGAGGCGATGAGTGAATCACCCTGAAATAGCCAAAGTGCCTTGAGGAGGCCAGGGTGGCGGCAGCGACGCTACGAACAAACTACACTCGCCATGGAATCTGTGGGTCGGAGGTGGTTTTCCACAAGAAATATGAGAAAACCCGAGGAGCTGCAAACCCGTTCCATCTTTTCAGGAGGTCCCTTTCAATTGAGCATAGATTAGGCGCAGCCCGGGCGCGTCGTAACTTCATTCTCTTAATCTCAGCACTGCTTGAAATATAAGTTATCCGATCTGGATAAGCTTTTGCAAGGAGAACAAGGTGCGTACAACAGTTTAATCTGGTGCTCCTTTCTGGTTTCACCTCGACGTCCCTTTCAAGCACCTCCTCTCTGCTCCAAGTTTCCAATCTTACGTCCAGGAAAACTTTAGAAGGCAGACCACCTACCCTGCCCCAAAGCTGCACTTCTGGGTTTTTCTATACCCTCTGATTCTTAATTTTATCTGGATTTTGTCTCGGATCGCTTTCAATTACGAACAGTTTCTCGGCGCGCTTTTGAGTCAGTCGGTATCTCTCTGTCCCTTTTCTCACCTCTCTGGGATATGCTCTGGGACAGAAATTCAGCCAGCTATGGGGAGCCCGGCTCAGGGCGGGGACGGGTAGGTGAGGATGAGCCAATAAAATATCGATCAATTTCCAGGTTTTTTTTTTTTTTTTCTCCTGCTGCTGTGATTTTCAAATATTAAGATGCAATTCATGCGCGATAAAGCTCAACCTTTCAAAGCGTTCAGTTCAGTGAGTGTTCATGTATACATCGTCATTGATACCTGACTTCAAAATTTTTCTTCCCTCAGCCCCTGGCAACCGGTGATACGTCCTAATCCCAGATTTGGTGGTCTGGACATTTCATTTCAATACCAGCATTCAGTATGTACCTTCTGTACTGGCTTCTTCCAGTCTCAGGCATTTGGTGATGGTTCAGGACTACAGAATCCTTTCTGTCTTTTAGTAATAATTATGTTGTTGGGTAGCATAGGGCAAGACCGAATGCAGAAAGAGCCAGATCAGGGATCTTCAAGACTCCATCTGTTTTTGTTACGGTTTTGAACCCATCATGAGCAGAAATGTATCGTTTGTATAATTAAGAGGAAAAACCCCCAAAAGGTCAGGTCGAGCCAGCCAGGAGTCGAACCTAGAATCTTCTGATCCGTAGTCAGACGCGTTATCCATTGCGCCACTGGCCCGCCGTGAGAGGGCCTTGGCCTCTGCTTATCATTACCAGGAACATCAAGTTAATGCGCCTCCTGGTCTCAAGCCACCAGCAAAGCGCTGATGCGCATCATTCTCAGCGCTTGTGTCACGAGGCCCGTTTTTCCCTCCTGTCTTCCTCCCCGCCCTGGCTGTTCTGGAACTCGCTGACCTCGCACTCAGGAATCGTCCTGCCTCTGCCTCCCAAATTCTGGGATTAAATGCGTGTCTACTATGAGCGCAGGAAATTAAGGGGGGGAAAAAAAAAGGAGTGAGCGCAGCAGGAGGTTTTTAAAAAGCAAAACGTCCTCCGTTTGCCCACGTTTTCCCAGCTCAGCACTGTAACTGCGACAAAGTGGACGGACTTCCTTGACCACACGCTGTGAGCAGGATTTGAACCTGCGCGGGGATAACCCATTGGATTTCGAGTCCAACGCCTTAACCACTCGGCCATCACAGCCAATAAGGAAGTGCCCTGCTGTATATTAAATAAGTAATTAATAAAAGGAAGAAAGGGAAAAAAGAAAGGAGAAACAGAATGGTATTCTGAAGGCAAAATACATACTCCGAGGGCATTGGGCACTATAACCCTCCAATGCCTGACACTCCCGTCTCTGGGGCAGCTTCACTTCACTTCAGCAATACACAAAAGGTAGTCACTTGGTCAGACCCTAATCAGATCTCTTCCCCCAGCCTTACTCAACTTGACCCTTTTCCTGCAGGCTTTCAGATCCCACATCACTCTTATTAAAGGGATACCAGCATGCCAGAATCTCTGGTTTTAGCCTTCTTCTCCCCCCTTTCTGGTCTTCACAGATTACTGACTTTCTCTTCATCGATGTGGCAGGGAATAGAGTTTGAGTTAGTTGTATGTACACCTACAATTGTATTCAGTCTTGCCCTCAGCACACAACCCGCGGAGCACTGCTCCTGAGGGAGACAAGTTGGCAAGTTGTACCCATACTCAAAACTCATATGCTTTCTGAGGCACATTTCTACAAGTGTACAAGATGTGTTTGCATACATGAGGAACCTTGCTGGGGCCAAGCTCATTCTCTTCTGGATTATCTGGAATTGCAGGATTGGGAAAAAACATCAGCAACATGAGTATTTTAAAATAATTGTCTTGTTAGTGTTAAACAGCTCAGAATAAGTTAACCTGGCAGTTTATGGCAACACACACACACATACACACACACACACACACACACACTCATGCATGGTGAAGTATTATGCATGTTTAAAAGCTGGCTATGCTTTCACACCGGTAATTCTGGCACTTGAGACGCAGGATGAGCACAAATTTTAGGCAGTTCTCCACTACATAGTAAGTTGGAGGCCAAAAGGGGCTACATGAGGCCCTGTCCCAAAGAGGGGGAGAGAGAGGATATGAGATATATGTGTGTGTATGCACATCTACTTTTAATAGAAAATCAAAGTTGAGATCAAAGTGTGCAGAACGCTACCATGGGAGACACGTTAGTGTTAGATTATACATGTAGTTTTAGAAAATATCACTTAAAAAACTGGGCACGATGGCACACACCTTTAATCCGGGGTTTGGGAGGCTGAGGTAAGTGGATCTCTGAGTTTGAGGACAACCTGGTCTACATAGAGAGTTCCAGGGACATGCAGAGAAACTCTAGAAAAAATAAGTATCTACAAGAATACGTAATTACCAAGTAGTTGACACTGGATGGTTCCTTCAATGGCTTTGAAGGTTTTTTAGATTTAACAGACATTTTCAGCTTTTGTTTCGCCTGTTTAATTGTTCAAAGTGTACTTTTGGGTGGGAACCTAAAGATCCATCTGCAGATAAAAGCATATGTAAGATTAAAATGGTAAAAATGCACACTATAAAAACTTCGACAACTCTCTTCTTGAGGCCATTCTCCCTTGAGCGTTAGTTAGGAACAGCTGCATGTTATCATTGTTAAAGCACTTCTCCTTTAGTGAACTCTGAGCTCTTGGGGTGAATTCTTGTTGGGAAGAGTTGTGCAGCTATTACAGTATAATCAGCTTGAGATGTCCAGCAGGATGTCACAAACTGGGAAGACTGCACAGCAAAACGTGTTTTCCTGGAATTCTGGAGGCTAGAAGTCCAAACCCAAAGAGTTGCCAGGGTCAGTTTTTGGTAAGTCGTCTCTTTCTGCTTTCTTGTGAGATCATGTCTCTGTGCATGCAGGAACAGAGATCTCTGAAGGCTTTTCCTTGGTCTCATAAGTATGTACGTCGCACTAGATGACAGTCCCTGCTTTGTGACCCCATTTGATTTTAGTTGTGCTCTGAAATTTCCATCTCTCCGTGCTGTCACACAGGAATGAATGTGGGCTTCAAAAGAATGAATCCCCAGGAAGACCCCATCAGCCTGTAAGAAGATCTACCCACGATTGGTCCTGACTTCTTGTCTGACTTGTCTGATCACTCTGACTTCTTGTCTACATGGTTGCAGGGTTTACTGTGATCTCTGGTGAGAAAGGAAGCGTCCTCACAGAGCAATGCAAGGGCACCAGAGCTGTGTGTATGAATATTTCTCACCATGGTGATGAAAAGCCCTCGGGTGAAGCTCCCCCTTCTCAGGAAGGTCCTACATCTTATACACATCTCATTTCAGACTTTAAATCTCCTCAGCTTAGAGCAATTTTCCTTTACGGTGTATTATGAAAGGGCTGATATTTCAGTTTCATTTTGTTGAGTCTTTCTAACTGTGGTTCATGCGTTAATCAACCAGGAACACTTAGAACCATCCCCTAGATCTGTAGCACTGAATCAGGTGAGTTTGAGCTGATACACCATAACCTTCTTCCGTTGATCCCACACCCTTAAAATCCACTCTCGTTCAGATCTGTCAGATTTCCATCACCACACATTGACATATTTAACCTGACATGATGGCCCAAATCCTAGGAGCCAGGAGGCTGAGGGAAGGGGGAAAGGATTGGCACATGTTTTAGGCCAGCCTGGGTTGCAGCATAAGATCCTGTCTCAAATGAATGGATGGATGGATGGATGGATGGATGACTGGTGAATAAAATTACAGAGTTCCTCTGGTATGTATCACATCTCCACAAGGTGAGACTTCAATTTTACCATCAAGGGTCAGTCACACATCAGGAGGAGGATCAGGGGAGCCTCAAAGGTCAGCCCCCCCCCCATGTTGCCCTGTCTCTCTGCAAGAGAAATTTACAGGCCTCGTAGAGCTGCCAACAGGAGTCAATAGCTGGAACTAGAGAATCACTGCAGTAAATGTGGTTCAGAAAGATCATAGTTCCCACCTTCCAATCTTACTTCATTACAGATAAAAATTCCTAAACGTCATCAAAACCTCAACCCAGACAACCATCCCTAATCTACCAGTGTTCCCTGGTTTTCATGTCTGACATTACTCATGCCTTGTAGGGGAGAAAAAAATTTCTTGGCCCCCTTACCATTGCACTCATGACTTGGGTCTGTAAAAGAGAGGACAGATGGACGAGAGAATCTTGTTTTGTTTTACTTTTCAAGATAGGGTTGCTCTGTGTAGCCTTGGCTATCCTAGCCTCTCTTTGTAGACTAGGCTGGATTCAAACTCAGAGATCCACCTGCCTCTGCCTCCCTGAGAGCTGGAATCAAAGGTGTGTGCCACCACGCCTGGCAAGAGAAATTTTATTGGTAGTATTAAAACAAGATTTAAACTGGGTAGTGGTGGTGCATGCCTTTAATCCCAGCACTTGGGAGGCAGAGTCAGGCAGATATTTAATTCGAGGCCTGCCTGGTTTATAGAGTGAGTTCCTGGGCAGTCAGAGAAACAGAGTCAGACAACAGAGAAAAGTCTCAAAAAAAAAAACCTACCAACCTACCAACCAACCAATAAACCGAAACTCCAAACAACAACAACTGCAATAGCAAAAAACCCCACCAAGATTTATATGCACTGGATTAAGGGTGCACACCTGTAAAACCATCACTACGTTAATTAGTTAGCTAGTTAATTAATTAACACTTTAAGGACTGGCAGTCCCAAAGAAACAGGCAAATCACGTTCGGTTTAATGAAGACCGGCAAATTATGGAAAATGGCCATGAGGATGTATAATTAGATAAAACTGTAGGATGTGATGCTGGCAAACTGGGGTGGAGTGGACGCTTATCAAGGTTTGTACAGATTATTTTCTGTGTTCCCGAGTCCTTTGCTTTGAGCAATAAAACAACAGAAACACGACAGTATATTGAATCCCACAACTCCCATAAGAACACGCGTTTCCCTGAGGACTAAGACCTGGCCGCCTTGTGTCTGCGTTCTGCGGTGCTCTTTCAAGGTTTCGCCTGTTCCTCTGAACTCTGCAGAAACCCGAGTCTGTCGGGTCGATTGCTTCCAAAGGAAAGGACACTTACAGCCGCACATAGAGCCGAGGGACTCTGACCCTTCCCCAGCGAATCCCCAAGGCTGAAATGGACGCGAGGGTCCTCACCTATACATGGGTGTGGCCGTGAGAGCACCCGGGCCAGCGAGTCGTTTCCGTAGTGTAGTGGTTATCACGTTCGCCTCACACGCGAAAGGTCCCCGGTTCGAAACCGGGCGGAAACAGATGTTCTTTTTCTTGTTAACTCTGGAGCAAGCAACTTTCGTTTGCATCTTGAAAATAGAAGGAAGGCGCCAACTGCGGGGCCCGGTGTTCTGTGAGATGCCCTCATGCTGCTCAGCACCGGTTTGTTTGAAAATAGCTCTGCGTGATGCCCGGGCTCAGCAGAATGCCCTCTCCAGCTGGGCCGCAGGCGGAGGGCATCACTTCCACGTAGGAAGCGCCGTCTACCTGGGGTTCTCTGGGCTGTGAATTTTACACTTCATAGGAGGAAGCTCTGCGGGCGTTGGGAGGCGGATGAATGGTCCTGAAGCGAAGGAAGGGAGGGATGCCAGGCCCAAAGTAACAAACCTTACCTCACAGCGCCGAATACAAAACACAGAATCCTAACAGGCACGACTCATTTAACGGTAAAGAAAAAGAGGTATTTATTTGAAATTTTTCTATTTGCTTGTTCAGTTTCGTTAATGCTATCGTTTTACCGAAACAAGACCACTAGTATAAAAGTGACGTAGCAGTTAATATAAAACTAATCGAACATAGTAGAATATAGAAAAATTTCAACATTTCTGTCTTCCTCTGATTAATATCTATCTATCTATCTATCTATCTATCTATCTATCTATCTATCTATCTATCTATCTATCTATCTATCATTATAGGCAGGGTCCCACTATGTAGCCTCGGACGGCCTAGAACTCACTATGTCGACCAGGCTATCGTGGTATCTGCCTCTGCCTCTGGAGTATTGTGATTAAAGGTGTGAATCATCATGCCCAGGTTTGTTTTTTTTTTTTTGGGGGGGGGGCTGTTTCACACGGTAGTTCAGAATCACTCCCTTTGCTGCCCAGTCCATCCTGAAATATGAAGAAATCCTCTGCTTCAGCCTCTGAGTGCTGGGATTCAAGGTGTGGATCACCATGCCCTGCTAAGCAATTATTTCAGTTTCATTAAAAATTTGTAGATCATATTATTCTAAGGACACACAGTACATTTAAAAAAAAAAAGCCAAGAAATACAACAGAACAATTACTCTGGTTACTGTATTTAGTAAAAATAACACTGACATTTGTCTCATGATGAACATATTTTGTTTTTTTACTAGCTGTTCTCTTTTCCCATAATAATTTTCTTCAAATGGCGTTAAGACAATCTTCCCTCCTTCTATGGTGCTGGGGGGGTCAAAACCACAGCACTGACCACGTTTGGGGCGCATCCTCCTTGGGAGGAACATCCCGGCCTCCTCACAGCAAACACAATCAGCTCTGCTCTTACCAAGCCGACATCGTCCTGACTCATGGCCTCCATCAGTGTGACGAAACTACAGGAGCTCCTGCAAGACTCATCTCCTAAGTGTCCTGGCCTTTTCTGGAAATTGTCCGCAGAACAAAAACCACGCACCGGCTTGTTAATTTTATGTGTCACCCCGCCTGGGTTGTAGTGCTCAGACATGTACCCAGTCAGACGTCATTCTGGATGTTTCTGCTTGGGTGGTTTGGGGATGGGGCACATTTAAATTGGTGGACTTTTGGTGAAGAATACATGTGTGAGCATCACGTGGTCGACAGCAGGGGTGACCACTGAGGAAGAGGGCTGGACAACCGCGTCCTTCCAGCAACGTCCTTTGCACTGAAATGCAACCACCAGCTGAGTCTACAGCCTGCCAGCGTCCTTCACCAGAATCTGGATTTGCCAGGTCACTTTTAAAACCATGGTGAGAAAGGCTATTTGGTGTTATCACCGTAGGTACAGGGACCATCGAAAGAGGGTCTTGATGTGCGGGACACTGAGCCCAGCTCCGTGTACAGCATAGGCCAGTGGGAATGTATGGAGGAGCAGTATGAAGGGAATGGGCCTAGTGGACAGAGTGCGGGGTTAGAGCACGGTGTGAGGCTTGTGGATAAACACCGCAGTAAAGGCATTTCTCACCAAAGTGGCTTCATAGGCTTCCTGCTGGTGATAAGCTCGATGCAGCCATAACTGCAGAGGGAGGCTGGGAGAAAATATCAGATACCGAGAGAATCAGTCGTAAGAGTCTTTCCTGGAAGTGGGTTTTACAAGGAAGTGCACAAATGGGCCTGGGAGAAGTTTCAGGAGTTTGATTACAGTGTGCCCAACGAGTCTTTGCGAAACCCCACAACCACATGGGCCAGCTCCTTAAAACAAATGTCCTTTCTGTGTATGTGCCCATTTCACCGTCTGGTTCTCTGAAAAAACTCTAACCGAATCACTATTTTTTTTTAAATAAATCTCTTCCCCCCCCCCAAAGATTATTTATTTTACGTATGTGGGTGCTCCATCCGCATGTAAGCCCGCATGCCGGAGGAGGACACCTGATCCCATGATAGATGATGGTGGCGAGCCACCACATTGTAGTTGCTGGGGCTTGAACTCCTAACCGCAGAGCCGTCTCTCCAGCCCCACCAAATCACTGTTAGAGAACTGAGCTCCTTAAAAAAATACACAGAGGACGCAGGAAACCTTCAAAAAATAAAAAATAAAAGTAAAAATAAACCCCTAAATCAGAGCAAAGAAACTAAAACCTCAAACAGCAGTCGGTGCCCTGGCTGCGGGGGACTGCTCAGGCTTGCGGTGCTTGCACAGCGGCCCGGTGCTCCTCCGCCGGCTTCCTCCAGGCCTGACTCGGGCGCCGCGGTTCGTCTCCGCGCGGGCCTGTGCAGCGGGGCCCCGGGGGACCCCGAGACCGACCGGGGGGCGAGCGACCCCCGGGCCCCGACGCGCAAGCTCGCGGAGGTTTCCCAGATGACAGCGAGAGGGCGTCGGTGTCCTGCCGAGAAGCGGTTGTGTTCGCGCGGTCGCGGAGGGTGGCTGCTCGTCGTCTCGTCTGTCTTCAGATGCGCACCGCGGCGTGCAGCTCCCCGGCGCGGAACGTAGACGAGAGCAGCGATTACGTATCATCAAGTAGATCTAAAGAGAACGTTGGGTCCTCGTGGCGGCCGGTTAGCTCAGTTGGTTAGAGCGTGGTGCTAATAACGCCAAGGTCGCGGGTTCGATCCCCGTACGGGCCAGCAGCGAGTCTTTTAGTTACCAGGCCTGCAGTCTTCATTCCAATCGCGAACTATCACCATTGCAGTCTTCAATGCGTTTGGGACGAACAAATCTAAGGACCGTACAACTATGCCCAGGGTGTCACATACATGTAGTTACATATTTTAGCTAGGCTTTGAGTTAGCTCCTGGCTTAAAGTGCCCAAGGTTCTGACGGTAGCATAAAAAAACAAAACTGTGTGGATGAAAACAGCATGGCTGCATTTATCTGTATTTCAAACAAGAAAGGTCTGATGTGATTTCATGAGAAAGAAGACAAATTCATTTGTGGACGGTGATGGCAGGCTGTTAGCTGGGGTGGTGGTGGTGGTGGTGACGGTGACGTCAGGAGGATGAGGAGCCAGAACGAATGATGACTCTCAGCTTTTCTGTGCCCTACCAAACAATAAAGACAACCCAAAATTCTTAGGGTTCTTGAAAGACGGAATGATCAGGGTATAAGTTTCAGCGTAACTATTTTCCTTGTTCTCAAAAGTAAATAAATCCTACTCCAAGCCAAATTATTAATTCTTTGGCATTGGTAATCAAAGTCCATCATTTGACTGAAAATGTTGGCTGACATAGGCCAAGAGATCGCAGCCTGAATTTCTATAGCAGAACTTTGAAATATCACTCTATTGGAAGATAACTCTCTTACAATGAAAATATTCCCAGCCTTCCAGCCATCAGCAAACGCTTTGCTATTTGCTGGCTGTAGACTCTTCATTTCCCTCTTTGTGTCATGAAGCATTTACCCCTTAGAAGCTTCTCTGTCAGAAGAGTTCAACTGAGAGGTTCTCTGAGATCAGAACAGTTCAGGACAGAGTGTGGACTGGAAATGGCAGAAGCATTTTTAACATTTTTAGAGATGGTGCGTTATTGAAAGTACAAAAGCATAACAGCAGCGGAAGGCCCCGCTGGGATTCGAACCCAGGATCTCCTGTTTACTAGACAGGCGCTTTGACCAGCTAAGCCACAAGGCCCCTTCTGAGACCCTGCTCAGTTATATAGTATACGTGAGTCTTACGCGTAATACAGTAATTTCCCATGTTTCCTTCACTTTGCACCAAGGAGAGTTCGTGTAGGTTTCCAGCTTCGTATAAAAACAGAACGCATGCATTTAAGAAATATTTCCTTAGATATAAGGTTTAAAATTGATTTCAAATCCAAGGGGCTAAAATTTTTATTTCAAGGTGACTTGTGCCCCCTAGAGGAAAAATTGGATATTTCAGTACAGTTTAACAATTTCCCCAAAGTTGTTCTCCACTGGGCTTCAGTTTCTACTTTTTCAGGTATTGGAGATAAAACAATGAACAAAACAACACAGTCTTTTACTACAGAGTCTGCATTTTATAAGTAGATCAAAAGGCAAGTTTTAAAAGGCTAGGTACGCAGGCCCAGACAACAGAAACAAATAAAGCAAAACCCCTTAAACAAAAACATCAGATATGAGACACGATCTCTGCCACTTTACTGCCTCTGAGGAAACTCTTCCTGCTTCATTCCCTTCTGCATTCTCTCTCTCTCTCCCTCCCTCCCTTCCCTTTTTTTTTTTTTTTTTTTCCAAGACAGGATTTCTTTGTGTACCAGCCTTGACTGTTCTGGAGCTTGACTTGTAGACCAAGCTGGCCTTGAACTCACAGAGTGACATCTACTGCTGAGATCAAAGGTTTGTACCCAGCATATGAGTGAGTTTTTCTTTCCTCTTTTTCTTCTTCTTCTTCTTCTTTTTTTAATATTTGACTTCAAGAACTACCAAAGTTACCCTGTGTACACCCAAATAATTTCTAATAGCTTTAAAAATCGTCCTGTGGGCACTCGCCATGCCCTGCTTATCCTCTGTCTCAGGGGTGAAGCTAAAGGTTGTTTAGCTTCAGCTCCCTCTGTGCTCCTATGCAGGAGCATTTTACTTTGATAACTAGAAACAGAATGACCACCTTACTCAGTTTGGTTTTAATCAGCTGACGTTCCCACCAGGACTTTGTACTGTTCATTCCTGTTAACTCTTAAGTCAGGGCAACTACTTTAAAATGTTTAGAGTGATGTGTTAATGCATATAGTGACAAATAGTGCACAGAGTGAAAAATCTCATCCATAAAACCTTCCATATATATATATTTAAGGCTTTTGGTCATCTGCTTATATGTTAGACACCGGATTGAACTTGTCTTTTGTGGTGCTGGGGACTAGACTCAGGGTCTAGTTGGCAAACACCCTCTCTGCCAACTGACCCACGTTCCCAGCCATTTGGATTATTAGGGTTTTATTGCTGTGAAGAGACGCCGTGACCACAGCAACTCTGATGAAGGAAAACATTTAACTGGGGCTGGCTTCCAGTTCAGAGATGTAGTCCATTATTGTCATGTTGAGGAGGCATGGCACTGTGCAGGCAGACATGGCGCTGGAGAAGCAGCTGAGAGTTCTACATCTGGATCTGCAGGCAGCAGATGCAGACTGCCGCTTTGAGCATGGCTTGAGCATAGGAGACCTCAAAGCCCGCCCCCAGTGACACACTTCCTCCAACAAGGCCACGCCTCCTCTAATGAGACCACCCATCCTCAGGGGGAAAATGCCCCAATGAATTGCATGTTCTTGGCTCTTGTTAAAAACTCCTTGATTTCCACTGCAATTGCTATTCAGAACGTAGTGTTTCTGTGTTGTCTTTCAAAACTCCCCACACATACATTCCGGGCTGCTCTGTGAGAAGCGTTTCTTTCCAGGCAGTTGCTGTCCAGCTTAATACAGACTCTCACTTTGAACTTTGCTTGTGCTGAGTGATCTCTGGAATCATACTCCATAAACTCCATATAAAAGGATTTCTTTTTCCCTGTTGTGAGGTTAAAAATAAGTTATCTTCAAAAAAGAATGCCTAGGTTTTAATTTTTAGGATGCTGAGTCATGTAGTTAAGTGCCTTAGGTTCTTTTTATATTAAAGAGAAGAAAAATAACACCATAGGTTTTTCTTTTCTCTTCAGCATTTGGCAGGGCTTCATTCCTGCTAGACAAGTCTTTAGGCAGAACAATGGAACCCAGGAGCAAGTGACACAAACAGTCACATTGTTAAGTCTCTCAAGCCTGTTAGGTGACAGTTCTCCTCTTCACAAGAGCGCATTTCCACGCATGACTCATCTATTCTAAGCATGTGCTTTGATATGATAATACGGTGTATGCTGAGCTTTGGAACTCAGAGGCTGCCCTGGCGGAAGGATCAGCCACACCTTCTGTCCTTTCCAGCCCTTCTCCAAGACTGCTGAACTAACACGTCACAGGCCCCACAGTGGGCTGAGGCAATAGTAGTTTACTAAAGTCTTGCCCTATACCCCAAAACCTTCACTGACCGGCTGAACTAAGAGACCCTTCTCTAAATTCAGAACCTTCTTTCCTCAGGCCCGTGAAAGCAGACTTTCCTTTGTGTCCTGGGTTGCTGTGCCGTTGGATCTCCTTTTCCAGCTTTTCTTGCTGCAAGTGGCTGTTGTTATTAAAAGACCAGATGTTCCCCGGAATTCTCAGCAGTGATCTCCCGTCACACACACCAACTGCTTGCAACTTTGTGGCCTCTCAGGTCAACTCTGTTGAACCTGGAATCGTCAATATTTCAGCACTCAAATGATTAAGTTCTACCTTTTGGACAAAATGCAGAGCACTTACATTCTCTATGCTGGGTCACTCTAGCAGACTGTGAACAAGAATCCCTATCCCCGAATTTCTGCTACTCTGAGCAGTAAGGTTTCAAAAATATTGTGGGGATTTAAAAATGCTGAACAACACACAAGCACCATGAACTGTTTTTTTTTTGGGGGGGGAGGGGGGAAGGGGATGCCCATATCCACATAAAACCAGGCAGTGAGAAGAGCACACGAAAGAGAAAGGACTGGTGGCATTGAATATGAATGCTCTGTTGAAAGTTAGATAAATTCAATAGACAAGTGAAGAATGAATCAGCTTTTAATATGCGCTTAATTCCGAATAAAGGGACACAGCGTACAGAAAAGGCAAAACCGGCTGGTGTGCTGATCTGGAGAAAAACTGGATTAAAAAAATACTTAAATATTTATTTATTTAACTTTAATTAATTTATTCAACTTAATTAACTTTTCGAGGCAGGGTTTGTCTATGGTGGCCTGCCTGTCCTGTAGCTCACTGTGTAGATCAGGCTGGCCTCAAACTCAGGCATCTGCCTACCTCTGCTTCCTGAGTGCTAGGACTGAGCCCCTTTACTGCTCTGCAAGTTGTTTTTAAAGCACCCAGATCTGTCAGGAGAATCTCCTGTTCAGGACTTGCCTTCTCTCCAGTAGACTACCCCCACCCCTTCTCTGTACCCAGTCAAGCAGCAGACGACCTGTAAACTTTTGGAATTCTGAGGTAAAGCCTGAGCCAGCTAGAACCTGCTTACCTGAAATGGATGAACTTTAGGTGCATCTCATACCTAAAACAGACCATAATTTCTCACACTTGTGATTATTACTACTCGGAAACATAGCTTTGAACTTGAGGTGCAGGGGAGACAACCTGGGATAGAAGACATCTCAGCCCAGTGTTTCTGAAACTTTGTGGGTATGAATTTGAGAATCCACGGTAGGGCTGATAAATGAGGGCTGCTTCAGCCCCAAGGGGGGTGGTGGAGAAAAAGGCTTCAAGCAAAGAATACAAAAACAAAGCCAGCAAACAGCCCTTGCACGCACATTGTATTTAATAACTGACGTGCACTCTCATGAGACTTGTTGGGAGGGTTCAGGACGAGGAAGGACAAACCTAGACCCTGATCCCAGCTGAGGACCTCAGGAAAGGGTTTCTGAGGAGGTGGGGCTTTCTAGGGCAGAGATTTTCAGGGTGTTCTGATCTTGGGTGAGCTCGGGGTTTTCCTGCTCTGGGATTGGTGGCTTTTTGTTGAGACTCTTCACCCCAAATTAACATTATCAGGGAAGGGGTCCTACTGAGGGCCTGGAGATGAACTCAGAGGCTGGAAAGGCTGTTTCGACAGTTGGAGGTGTGCGGGAGGGGCCTGACTGCTGGGCGGGGCTGACCACTCTCCTGCCAGGAGGGTTCAAGTACAAAGGGAGTCCACAGTAGGGCTGCCCTGCCCGTCCTGCTCTCCATCAGATTCTGCAATCCTTCCACCCCGGCTATGCAGGCGGGAAGTTTGAGAGCTGGCCTGAATGTCTCATTTGTAGTCTACCTGGCACACTTCACGCGATAAGCTGGAGCGTGTCTCTGTTGTGGAGCAACAAGCTACTCATCGACCTCACCTCTTTAACTCACCCGTTCTGCGCTTTCTTGGTGGCGTATCTACTACCTGGCTTCTCTCACGCCTTTGTCTACCCAGCTGCAAGCAATCTCCACGCAGATTAGGATTTTCTAGGCTGCACGACGTTGGGATACCTTCAGATACACACTGTGAACTGTGGGGCTCAGTGTAGGGCTTGGAAAGTCTGTTTTAACGGGAAATCTAGAACAGCTACGCCGCAGTGAAAGTGATAAAAGCTTAAGCTCCCATCACTTGTTGAAGGCCAACTAGACCAGCTGTCGAGCTGCTTCCTTAAAGTCCTCTAAAGATGGCCTAACGGTGGCCGTCCCAAAGTACTCTGGAGGAAGAGGCAGGAGGACCAGCTTCGTCTCCTAAAGGAACAAAAATCTCTCAAAATCCAAACGGACTCCTACAGTGTCAGAAGCCGTTGAACGTATTTTAACAACTAAATCGCACCTGATCAGAAAGCAGCTTTACACATGTGCTAACACTTTACATAACGGAATGGAAACTAACCCTTGAAAGAGCCCAAGTAATCTTAAGCTGAGTTAAGGAAAGCGAGCTTCCAGGTGTGCGTGCTCCAGCTTCTCTGTGAAAAAGTGGTGGCTCTGAAAAGAGCCTTTGGGGGTATTTAATGCTGCTCACTTGGCCTTGTGGTGGCTCTCGGTCTTCTTGGGCAGCAGCACGGCCTGGATGTTGGGCAGGACGCCGCCCTGCGCGATGGTGACGCGGCCCAGCAGCTTGTTGAGCTCCTCGTCGTTGCGGATGGCCAGCTGCAGGTGGCGCGGGATGATGCGCGTCTTCTTGTTGTCGCGGGCCGCGTTGCCGGCCAGCTCCAGGATCTCGGCCGTCAGGTACTCCAGC
>REGO01000335.1:2205383-2233061 GCA_010120015.1 Rhombomys opimus
AACCTGTCAGCTCAGGAGGTTAGGGCCCTGGGTCCTCAGGGTGGATAGCTTAAGTGAGGCCATTTTCTTCACCCTGATCTTTCATCTTCCCTTGGGCATGTCCCACTATTTCTCCATAAGTTCAAAGAGCTCGGCCTCTTTCCTCCCTATCTGTCGTTTTAAAAACGGTTTTGCTGTATTAATGGATGCTCAGCGGGGCTTATTTTTGATGTTCTGCCAAAAGCTGTGCTTACTTGTTTTACAGGTACCCACGTATGATATGTAAAGACAGGGCTTCTCATCGCCTCCTTTACGGATTCAAACGACCGAGGCTAAACACGTTCCTCACGTGGTTCTCTTGCTCAGCTTTCCTCATGAGTAACGTGACCAACATATCCTACTAGTTTATTAGTACCCTGGTTACCCGATCTGAGAAGGGGTCCCGCAGCATGACTGCTGAATCTCTCCTGAAGTCTGATTCTCATCTTGGAGAGGAAGGGCATGCATGTGTGGCCCCTGTGGACACAGAGTTATTCTCTTTTTTAATTGGGACCTCCAGTCTCCTCTAATGAGCAACGTCTTTTCTGACATCTTGTCATCTACAGACACTACTGATAACATATATATATATATATATATATATATATATATATATATATATATTTTATTCTAGGGTCTGGGATCTGGCATCCTGTTCTTTTCCTGATCATTTGCCTGCTAGCTTCACTTACCTACTCTTTCCACTAGAAACTAAATACCTCGGGGGCTGGGTTTGGTGGAGAGCATATTTTGAAATAGGCAAAGGGCACATTTTGAGATGGGGGTAGAACATATTTTGATCACTTAAGTTTCCTAGGTTCTAGGGCAGTGCGTCGAGCACCGAGTATTTGTGCTGTCTGGTTTCATGTCAACTTGACACACACGCTAGAGTCGTTTGAGAGGGAGGAACCTCAACTGAGAATATGCTGGGCGGTAGGCAAGCCTACAGGGAATTCCCTTAATTAGTGATTCTTAATTAGCCCATTTGTGGGTGGGCTCTCAGCCAGTGGTCCCGGGTTCTATAAATGCAGGCTGAGCAAGCCATGGGAAGCACGCCAGTAAACAGCCTTCCTCCTCGGCCTCTGCATCAGCTCCTGCCTCCAGGTTCCTGCCCTGTTTGAACCCTGCTCTGACTTCCTTCAGTGATAGACTATGACGTGGAAATGTCAGCCGAATAAACGCTTTCCTCCCCAGCTTGCTTTGGCTCATAGTGTTTTATCATACCAATAACAACCCTAACTAAGGCAATATAATCCGGCCAAATTCACCAAGCAATTAGTCTTTGCTTCACTGTTTCCAAAAGAGGGTCCCCAAAGAGCTTTTCCCACTCGATAACATTTCTGTGGATCCCCTGAGCACTTTTAGTATAAGCTTCATTTTTGTGAGGATGCAGATCTCTTCATTTTTCGAATTGTTTTTCATTAATGGTTAATGGCAATTACAGAACCTTATTTTTATTATTATTATTTTAATGTACCAAGACTCCATGTTAGCCCCAGTTTCATGTTATGCCCAATTATATTCAACAACCAAGATATTTGGGGGGACCTGAATTCAGTTAAATATTCAGCATCTTCTGTGGGCTGTTTTACAAGAAGCTAGCTTTGAGGACCTAGCTGCCTTTGTCATGGTTATGCAGGTGCTTTCCGATTGTTTAAGCAGTTGTTTTGTGTGAACTGTCTAGTGTGATGTTTTAGAGCCAGAACTTAAAACAAAAGAACCTGATGGGTGTGGTGGCTCTGGCCTTTAATCACAGCACTCAGGATTCAGAGGTAGGCAGATCTCTGAGTACAAGGCCAGGTTGGTCTACACAGCGAGTTGCAGGACAGCCAGGGGCTATTTGGACAGACCCTGTCTCAGACAAAAACAAACAATAGCAGCAACAAATCCCTAAAAACAAATAAATAAATAAAAGGCTATTTTGTAAAGCAGGAATTCCATAAACGCAAAGAAATAAAAGTTCTGAGATAATTTCATGGTTATTTTTATTCTATCTATCTATCTATCTATCTATCTATCTATCTATCTATCTATCCATCTATCTGAGACAGGGTGTTCTGTGTAGCCTTGGCTGTCCTGGACTCACTTTGTAGACCAGGCTGGCCTGGAACTCACAGAAATCTGCCTGCCCCTGCCTCCCTAGTGCTGGGATTGAAGGCGTGTGCCAGCACGGCCCAAATTACATGGCTATTTTATACTAACATAAATTTTGCAGTTGGTGGTTTTTTTGAAACAGCATTTTTAATGTTTGAAAATTTCATGAATGTACACCATGTATCTCGATGACTCCCCCATCTAAATATCCCCAGAACTGGCCCCCACTTCCATCTTCATGGTTTTTTTTTTTTGTTTTGTTTTGTTTTAATTATTTACTTTATTTATGAGTCTAACTTACTGTCTGTACACACGGTTGTGGGGTTGTGCCCCGGGAATGGGTAACCTGCTGGTGGCCACTCCCATCCAAAAAAGATGAGGCTTTCCCTTCGAGGAGTGAGTCACCCGCGGGGGAGGGCTGCAGCTTCTGTGCCCTCACCACGCACCCATGGTGCAAAAGTGGCCTGATCTTTCGCAGCTAACGGCGGCTGCGGGGAGAAGACAGCATTTCACAGCAGCCCCTCCCCTCCCCCGCCTCGTCATCTGTTCTTACGCTGTTTCCTCTGCCTCGGGGAAGGGGAATCAGTTACTCTAAGGACAGGTAGACAGCATATGGGCGCACAGGGAGATTCCGGCCGTGCCACTGACTAGACAGATCCCAAATGCCCGTGCACACGTGGCATGCTTCCTTGCGTCCCAAGCACACAGGCCGGTACGGTGGTTCTGGTGTGTGTGCACGCACGCTCTGGCCTTTTCTTGGTGCTCAGGGTGATTTCCAGAAGAGGGACTGCTAGCTACGTTATGAAAACGTCAGAATGAAACTTGATTTCTCAGCTTTTTTCCCTTCGGTGGCCAGGAAGGAACTCAGCCAGGAGAGACTGCAGGAAACTGGCTCACACTCAGGCACTTGGCTCACACTCCCTCAACAGGGAGGACCAGTTCACTCACAGCGGCTAAAACCCGAACAGCACGGTAAGATTTAGCTGCCTGGGATTTGGCTTTACGTAGAAATCTTCGTTCTTCAATAAAAGCCGAACCGACGAGGATGGGATTCGAACCCACGCATGCAGAGCACAATGGATTAGCAGTCCATCGCCTTAACCACTCGGCCACCTCGTCAGAGCGTACCAGCGGTGGCACGTGGCTCGGCCAGGGTTTTGAGGCGCCCGGGCGCATTGTGGCGCTCCTCGGGGGCGGGCGTGGACGCACGTGACCCCAGAGGAGGAAAATGGGCGGGGCGAAACGCCCCCCTCCCCACCAACAAGCATATGGGCGGGGCTGTGCAGCTTCCGCAGCCAACGGGAAAGCGAGGAGCATCCTGGGCGGTCCCTCCCGACAGAGGGCGTGGCCACGCGGTGGGCGTGGCAAGGTGGGCGTGGCAGAGCTCCTGGGCTCTTCTCCCTGGCCTTCCGCAGTAGAGGGACCCGGATGGCTGGCTTCCCTAGCCAGCGTTCGATTTTCCAAGGAACGCGGTGCCTGAGAAAGTACATGCACACGAATGCACGCACACGCGCAAGCTATGGGGAGAGGAAGGGTGTGTGCCGGAGCGACAAGAGGATTCTGGAAAGGAAGGAGGTGCAGTTTACTGTTTCAACTGTTTTTGTCTTAGGAAATGAATAACGAAGAGCATAGAGGTAAGTAGACACGGGTAGTGATTACTGACTAATCAGAGCCCTAAATGACCGCTTGAAAAAGAGTTGAAAGCAAAATGTTGTTTTGCTTTGCTTTTTGTTGAGACAGGATGTAGCCTAGGACTCAAACTCGTGGTAGCCCTCTTGTTTCAGGCTTTCAGTGCTGGAATTTCAGGGTTGAGCAACAGTACTCCTTGCTTGAAAAATATGTTTTTTTCCCCCTTGCTTTCTTACTTTCTTTTAAAGATTTGTTTTTCGTTTTGTGTATGTGTTTCTGTGAATTCAAGAGTCACAGAGATTAATTGTTTTCTTTTTCTTTGAGGAGCGTTTATGCTGTGGCTTTGTTGCGCTCCCATTACCTCGCTTTCTGTGCTCAGTCTGCACCGAAGAAAACTTATTCTCCACTCTCTTCCAGCAAGTCATTTTCTTCATGGAGCATCCTTGACTTTTCTCTCTATATCTTAACTGAATCCTTTACTTATACTTCACTTCCCAGTTTAGAGCTAAACTTGAAAAAAAATCTGAAGAAAGCGAATCACATATTTTAAAGTCTCAATTGCTTCAAACTATGTGTAGGCCCTCTTCTTCTTTTCCTTTAGCAGTGGCATTTCACTATTCTGGCATTAAAACAATTCATTAATTTATATGCCACCTGAAGGGCATTTTCTGAACTCCTGATTGACCGGGGAGAGCCCAGCCCATGGTGGGTGGTGCCATCCCTGGGCTTGTGGTCCTGAGTTCTATAAGGAAGCGGGCACTGTAAGCCACGATGAGCAAGCCAGTCAGCAGCCCTCCTCCAGGCCTATGAACCAGCTTCTGCCTCCAGGTTCCTGCCCTGCTTGAGTTCCTGTCCTCAGGCTTTTGTGATGAACAGTCTTATGGAACTGTGAGTGAAATAAACCTTTTCCTCCACGAACTGCTTCCGATCATGGTGCTTCATCGCGGCAGTAGTAATCCTGACTAAGACACGGTCTAAGCGGTCACTGGTGGTGGTCACTTCTCAAGGGAGAGTGACCGCACACTTTCCAAAGAAGAGTACGGGCCAAGCAGCCTCTCCAACGCAGCTGTCGGCAGCTTATTTTAACTGTGTTATCTTAGGTTGGAGTTCCTCCATCTGTCTTCTTCCCGTGTAATCCAGTATTTCCCAAGTAAGCTTCTTAGGAAATTCAGCTTATTTTGACTAAAAACTTTTTGATGTTTTTCTCCTTTTCAGGAGTTGTACATACTTAACATATGTATAAGTTCTGAAATAGACTTCTTTCTCACACTTCTTTACACATCACAATGCCTCAGACCTGTGGCAATGACAAAGCCTTGTTTACAGGTGAGGCTTGGAGTTGGCAAGGCTGTTCCTCCGGTCTGTGAAGGAATATTGACAGTGTGTGCAAATTCGATATTTACAAATGATTGGCCAATGTGTGCAACTACTGCAGGTCTCTCTTCCTGGATGTTTATAGCTGGAGACTAACTATAGAGACCTCTTACTTCCTACAGAATCTAGCTAACCCCTCCTCCTATGCTGTAAGTAAAAAAAAAAAAAAAAAAAAAAAAAAAAAAAATCTGTCTGTGTGTCCTTCATCCTGTTGATGTTCTCAGTCAGGTATCCAGGACCACGCTGTGCAGGAGGTGACAGAAGAGGGTGTCAGACAACCTGGAACTGGAGTTACAGGTGCCATGTGGATGCTGGAATTCAAACTCATGTCCCTGCCAGGAACAGCCTCTGCTTTAAGCTACTGAACCATCTCTCCACTCCGTGATAGTAAACACTAATAAAATACACGGACAAGTTGATTTTTCATTTTGTTTGTTTCTTTATATATATATAAATATATATGTATACATATATATTTATATATATATATTTATATATTTATTGAGAGAAGGTTTTGCTAGATAACTTAAGCTGCTCTCAAATGTGACCTTTTTATCTTAGCCTCCAAAACGATACACGTGTGCATTACCAAGCCCAGTTGCTTGGAAATACGAATACACTGTGGAATGACTACTATGTCACGAACTTTACATTTTATTTTCTGTAGTAGGGACACTTACAAATCTACTAAGCAATTGTCATGAATAGAGAACATTGTGGGGGCTGGAACCATGGCTTAGTCGTTAAGAGAATTAACTATATATAGTATGGTATGTATACTATAGTATAGTATACATATAGTATATTGTTAACATAGTATATTGTTGTCAATATAGTATATTGTTGTTAATATAGTATATTGTTGTTAATGGTAGTTGGTGGTGGCCATGCAGCATCTTCAGGGAATGGAAACTCCTTCCTACTCGGCAAGGACCTGTGGTGAATTTGGTGGCCTCTATACTTATTACCTAGCTCTCCTTGCTCTTGCTATGCTGTTTATACTCATAGCAATAGTTTAACTTTGTCTGTCATGGGCAAGGCAGGGATTGAAAGCCCTGTGGGTGATTCTGTGTTTTTCTCAATCCTCTTTTGAGGGTTAAAACCTTCCTCTACCTTCTCTGCTTCTATCGATCCTCCAGATGTGACCATTAATCCTGGGTATTTTGGGATCCATAATCATGTCCCAAGAGAAACAGTCACACCGAGTAGGCCTGTGGCAGTTGTGGAGAGCAGTGGATCCTGTTTGTATAAGTGTACTGAGGAAGCTATGTCTGATCAATGAGACTTAAAATGGAGAATTTGTGTCTGATCAACAGAGATGTAAAAAATAGGGAAGCTATGTTAGATAGAGACTTAAGAAATGGTTCTTGGAAAGATGGTATCAGAAATTGATAGGTGCATATCAGGTGCGATGAGCATGTCTCTGCCTTCGATTAAAAAAGTATTATGACAAAGGGGTGATATTTGATTTGCGGCTTATACCCACAAATGTTTAGTCTGTCTCTCACCTTGCATAACTGCATAACTTGCATAACTGTAACTGCATTTGCTGAGAGCTGGGTGTGTGCTCATGTTCACAGAACATGGCTGGCTAGACATTTACTTTTGGCTTGCTGAAATTGTGATTTATAGTATAAAATAAGGTTGGGGAGTATTTGACCCAGTGGGAGGGAGGTAGGAGGAAGGGAAACTATTGAGGGCTTTTTGTAATGAGGAGGCTTATGCACTGCTGATGTTGTTTCTTTAAATAAAATAACAAATGATGTCACTGCTCAGGTGAGCAGGATTGTGTTTGCATAAACAAACACAGCTCTAGCTAGTCCCGGCCACTTGCTTGAATGTCAACAGATGGTCAGTGTCTTCACTTTGTCCTGCGCCCCTTCTCTGTCTGAGGACCCGAACCTTTGCAGTTGGAACTGATCTCCAGCAGATAGTACTCAGTCGTCACAGTGTTGCCTAATTGGTCTCTTGAATGCATTCTCTTGTTTAATTTATTTCCCCCTTTGAGTCCCCAGTCTTGGTCCCTCTGTTCTGTCTCCTTAAGAATTTAACACCTAACATAACTGAAATCATGCAGTAATTTCCAGTGGCTGGCATATTTCACTGAGCATGCTTTCTGCCTCGTTCTTCATATTGCTCCGAAATGCCAGGATTATTGTTGTTTCTTCTTCCTCTCCTCCTCCTTCCTCTTAGGCTATTAAGAGCTGTTTTTATTTCTCTCATCACCTTTATTGTGTGTTGGGTGCTTTGCTCTTTTTTTTTTTTTCATGTTATAAATTCTTTTCTTTTTTGGTGATGATTATTTTTTTATCCATTTTTTTGTCTATCAACTTTTTATTTCAGCATGCAGAATAGTTGGCTTCATTATGGCACGTTAATACCTGCCAGGTTTTGTTTGATCCTCTTCCCATCACTCCTCTCCTATTGCTCCTCACTTCCAGTCCCACCTAAACCCTTAGGATGTCTTTTTATGGCTAAATATTTCATTCAGTGTACATATGACAGTTTGCTTATTGATCTCTTGACAAACCCTTAGGTTGAATGCATGTGAATAGGTACCACAAACAACCAGAGGGACCAGATCTCCCAGGACCTGGAATTATAATCCACTGTGAACCACTTGTATTCGGAATCAAACAATTCTTCCAAGAGAAGTATGTGCTCTTGACTGCTAACTTATTTCTTCAGCTTTCTCATTTTTTTTTTAAATAAAAACTCAGAAAGTTAAAAGGAAGTACTAACTAAACTTCCTTTTATCTAGTTTTCCTCAAATGTAATAATTCTTGGTAGTTTCACTTTTGCAAATGGAGAGAAAATTCTAATCCATATTACTATATTACATTTCTTTCTCATTGTTTATTATATTAAATTAAAATACCCCTCAATATCATTTCATAGCAGTACATTTGGAGCTCATTCATTATTTTATAAATGCCATCCCCAAATCTTTAAAGTTTTTAAAATTACATCTATTTATGAGAAGGGGCATGCATGTACCATGGCACACATTTAGAGATCGGAGAATAGCCTGAAGGAGTCAGTTTTCTTCTTGTGCCATGTGGGTCCTGAAGAAAAAGCTCAAGTTTTCAGGCTTGGTGCTAAGTGTCTTCCTGCTGAGCCACTTCACCAAAACTACAAGCCGTAAAATTCTGTTTTATGTGTGCATACTTGGGGATAAGTTTTGTTCTCTGTTTTTCTTTGTTTTGGTTCTGAAGATGTTTCCTGAGCCTTGGCCATAGAGGAAGTCACTCTGACACTGAGATAAACACCCAGTCTTTGAATATTTTCAAATAGCTAACAAATGTCCACCTTGTTTGGTGTTTAGGCAATGTGTTTGGAATGATGTATATAGTATTTTTTAATTGTGTTTCTTCAGTGAACACCTCTATCTGAAGGATTGGTTCCTAGAAATGGGGTTCCAGACTGAAAGGGATTCACTTTAGTAGTTTGTGCAGATGTTGACACATTGCTCTGCTCATCTTCACTTCCAGATGCTCAGTGCAGAAATTCCACCAACTATGGACACAGTTCACTCCAAATGTTGAAGGATGATGGGATAGAAAATGAGAAGAGCCTCAAACTTGCCAGCATGTGTCAGATGTAGGCAGCTTGGCACCAGCTGTGCTGTGTGAGAACCTATCTTTACCTGATCAAACTTTTCTTACTTGATTAAAAAATACATACAAAGCATCGAACATACTAACAGCCATTTCAAACCTCCTTTTCTGAAGAGATCAAAGCAACATGGCTTCTCGAATATTATTGAACATGACAACATTCTGTCAGGTGTCCATCCCTGTGAATCAGCATAAACGGGCTGAGAACTGCATAGCCAAGAGTCAGAAATTCTTGAAAATGCATTGTTAAGGACTCATTCTTTAAAGAGGAAGATAAATATAAAGAAACAACACAATCTGTCCAATAAAAGAAAAGAAAACAGAGCATCAGAAGGAGGACACTTTGAGCAGCTCTCAGCTCAGGGGGAGTTCTGTAGAGAAGCTTGGAGTTCTGAAGGTAGAGGACATGCAGGTGGTGCTTGTGGAGAAGAAATACCATGTAGCCACTGGCCCCTCCCATGGCACCCTGAAACACTGCATCTCTCAGGACCATGAGGGTGAGAAAAACATTGTTTATTTTCTGACTTTCCTTTTTGAAATAACAATATTCGCTATTCTTATTCGGTGGTAATGTGTTTGTACCTTTGTCTTTGAAGGAAAGGAGAAGGTTCATGCTGATCACGGAATTGAGAATCCAAAAGAAGATCAGTGAGAGAAGCACATGTCCTGTAGACCTCAGTCTGAGCCTCCTCCAACAGGAGGCTCTGGGGCTCATGATGATGGTCTGGACTACTGTGAGGAGACTGCTGATGCAGATGGAGAGGCCCCGGGCCATTCTTTCTAGATAAACAGTAATGTGACAGCCCAGATCACCAAGGAAGTGCCTCAGACCTAAAGCTGCTATTGTCGTTGGCATTCCTTTAGAAAAAAGCATAATAATATTTGTCAAAGCCAAGTGGATGAGGATAAGGTGTACAGCTTTCTTCCCAAAGCCAACAAAAGTGCATATATACCTCACAAAAACAGAAAGATTTGCTACAATGCCAAGTCCAGTTAGAAGAAGGAATACTGTAATTTCAGTAATATTCAAAACCATTTTTAACTTCATGGGCAGGAATTTGGGGATCTTGCAAAGAGTTTGAGGAAAGTAACAGAAATGATATGTATCTGTAAAATATATTTTATGTCATAAAGTGTTTCTAGCATATAAAAGACAGCCTTCACCCATGGAATGAAACAGATTTCCTTTTTAAATCTAAAGAGTTCTTTCTACTTTTCTTCTTGTCTTTATGGGACATCTTGTACTTTAAGTGGTAACTGTGGGAGAAGATAAAAAATATTTGAAATTACCAAATAGATTTACTCTCCTGATTTCCATATTAGTAAAATTAAATTATATGCACAAATGTATATATAGTCCATGTATTTTGAATTTCAGTATGCGCTGAAATAAAGTGAAAAGTTTACCGACTCGAATGTCTTCCTGAATGTTCTGTTTGATTTTGTTAACATCCTATCGGGCAGTTCTTCAAACCTGTACCTTCCTTTGCCTCTACCCCTCTTGCACACCTAGTACACAAACAATCATTTCAGTAAATTGTGTCAAGAATGGTGGTTCTCATCTCTCATCCCAGCACTTGAAGAAGGGTGAGACCGGAGGATTACTCTGAATTCATTACCAGCCTGGGCTACATAGTAAGTTTCAGGACAGCCGCCATGGTCACATAACAAGACTCTGTCTGAACCCCACCCCAAGAAAACCCTAGAATATCCCCAAAACATAACAAAAAGCAATACAAATAAAAACAACCCTATCATCAACATTATGTATTTTTATATTAATGCATCAACATTAGCATCTTTCAGAGCAAGAAACCTACAATGCCTTTTATGTTGTTAATATGTGATTTAAAAAATGAATATAAGACTTTTTTTATGTCTTATCTCTAGTCACTATATCTTTGATTCATACATCTTCAGAGGTGTCCTTTTAAAAGTCAAACTGTTCTGTTAATTTCACTGCTTACAAAGTTCCTGAGGGTTATCTTACACTAACACCAAACCTACCCACAAAATGCTTTGCTGTTAGTACAGCTGATAATGCTGAATCAAAGATTCCAGGAGTGAGCCTGTGTTCTGGAAAAGCAGTATATTGACTGGATGCAGTCAGACTGTGTTCTAGAGCAACCTTGAGGTGCTGCCTAGAAGGGCTCAGGAGAGGGCTGCCTTCCCACGAGTGACCTCAGAGCTTCTGAGGGAACCTGGACTAGATCTGGTTAAGCTGCTGTTGATCAAGTAGAGAAGAGAAGACTTTCTGATGTGTTATGGTATGGGGCGAATGCAGTTTATGAATTAGGAACCCCTAGTAATGCTTACTTAGTTCACTGGGGGCTCCAAGGCTAGGTGAGATGTTCACCCTCATCCCAGTTGTTATGGTACTGCAGCTGCCAGGTAACAATATTCCCTCATTGTCATGGCACCTATCCATGTCTGTTCTCTCAGCCTGGTAATACAACAGGGCTGCTTTGATTTACATCAGGCTGAGTTGAATTTCTTTATCTTTTTGTTCAGTAGTAATAATTCTTCCAAAATTTTAATTAACATGCCATGATAATACATTTGTGGAGTGCATTGTGATATCTCAACACATGTACGTTACTTACTGATCAAATTAGAGTAATTACTGCTACTTGGGCTTGGACATCTAGAGGTACCACTGTCCTTACTATTTCAACCTTCTTAGAAGGCTCTAGGCTCTTCAAGCTCTTCACAGAGTGTGTCCTGTTAACATGAAGGCTGTTATGTGCTGTGCTGAAGGACATTGCTTTTCTATGCTGCCTTCCCTCTACTTACAGCCAGAGCCCTAGCCTAGCCTTCACCTTTGAGAGTTCTTTTGGTAATCGGTTTTCACAGTTTTAGGCATGGGTAGGATTTTACACTTTCACAGCTACCCTCTCCATTCTCAGTTCTCACCTGTCGGACATATGTCACACTGCAGTCCATTTATAATTCTCATTGTTACACTAAGCCTTTGACAAGAAGCCGCTGGAGGGAGAAAGGGCTTGTTCTGGCTCACAGCTTGAAGTTAGTCCAGCTGGGTAGGGAGCATGGTAATAGGAGAGTGGGACAGTTGGTCACATTCCTCAGCAGACAGGAAGCAAAGACAATGCTGATGCTCAGCCACCTTTTCCTAGGATCCTGGGCCCAGGCCATAGGATCCTGCTACCCAGGGCAGGTCCTTCCACCTCAGTTAAAACCCACTGAAACACCCAGAGGTCTGTCTCTCCCATGATTCTGAACCCACTCAGGTTGACAGTGAAGATTAACTTGTGCACACAATTCCCCAGCACCCAGGACAGCAGGGCTGGCCCATGTTGAAAGTGCTTAGAAAGCTTTACACCCCCCTCCCTTTCTCCCTTCCTATCAGTCATCAGGGGTGTGCTAACTTTATCTTTGCCCTTTCTTGTTTGTTTCTTTTTGGTTTGTTTTGCACCAGGGTCTCCTGTAAGGGAGGCTGACCTCAAACACTCTTTGCAATTGAGAGTGCTTTGAAGCCCTGGTCCTCCAGCTTTTACTTCTGGAGAAGTATGTGGGTTACAGGTGTGTGCCATCATGGCTGTCTTTGCTCTTTTATCTTCAAGATCACTGGCAGAGAAATATATCTCGACATTGGCTTACCTGTGTCTGGGATGATGAGGCCCCATGAGTAGGAACATCAGGTACTGCCTTTCAGCCTCAGTTTCCTTGACTGCAAAATAAGGGATTATAATCTTTGCCTGTGCAGTAAAGAAAGCATGCTTTGATCTGAAATTCACAGCCCACAGTGCAATAAAGCATCAGGTATATCAGTAAAAAAAACTGTAACTAATCTATTTAAATAAGAGTTGGCTAAAAATTTAATTTGAGATTGAGAATCTGTTTTAAAAGAATGAATGTTCAGAATATTCCCCAATGCCCTCATGTCATTAAAAAACACTTTTATGTTTTCCTGATTTGGGCCTAGATTTTCCCCTCAAATCAGAATTGGGGTAATCTTGAAACACCTATTACAATCCTTCTATTAGGTTTTGACTGGACAATTTGAACAATAGCAGAGGAAACTATATTCCTAAATAGCTTTTGAATCATTATTGGAAACTCCTTAAAAGGGTATGGTTTACACTGAGCTGTGTAACAACTAAGGCTGGCAACTGTGCCCATTTCAGAGATAGTTTTCTCAACTAAAGCATGACAGCAGTACTGGATGCATCATAAAACAATCTGATTTTCAATGGATTATATTAATTTACAACCTGGCCAAAAACTAACAATAATTTTTAATACGAATTGTGAACATTTTCCTCTATTAATCTAGTCTATAATTATGCAGTTGCCTGAGATGTATGTTTTTTTATATATATGATTAGGAATCAGCTGAGAATGAGTGCAGAAAAACTTAAATATATGTAGAAGGGACAAAGAGGGTGGAGGGAGAGGGAGAGATGGAGAAAGAGAATGAGAGAGACAGAAGACAGATAGACAAATGAGGGGGGATTTGAGGAATTAAAAACATAACGGGTAAAGACAAAGTTTGCCCACATGTAAGAGACAAATATGCAGTAAAGATTTTGTGAAAAGTAATGATGGTGTCAGTCATGGTATGGGTGAAAGCAGAGGCTTAGAGAAGAGAGGTTTTGGGTTTGTTTCCCCCTAGAAACCAGAAAAGTTCTTTCGTCGTTCTTATTCTCCCCCAAAAGGAAGGAGGGAACACATGCAAAGAGCCTCCTGAGCTCCCCAAAGGCACTGGCTCCTGAGCACGGAAGCCTGGTGCTTAGCCATCTCTCCCGCCTGTGGAACATACCTTTGGAGATCCGGCTCAGCAAGCCCTAAGCCTCCCAAGCAAACACCAGCAAAGGTGCTTCTGAGGGAAATTTCACAGCCCCACCGAGGAACATGGAAGAGTGGTCAGGTGTGCTCAGGGCAGCAGCTGCAGTGAAGAGAAGCTCTGGGTTAGTCCCTGGCCAGGTGAGCCTTCAGGGTTGTATTTGAACCATCTGGGTTTGGAGAATTCTTTCAATTATCTGTCACTGGGCCTCAGTTTTAATAGTTCTCAGTGTGTATGTCGGGCGGTGAGGTAGAGGAGAAGAAAGCCCTGTGAGGAATATCATTCCCTGGGGTACAACACTCTCTCCCTCCACAATTAGTACATAGGTTTGCTCTAGAAGCTGTTTCAGACTTAATTAGAATTTAATGACTTAGGTAACAAACTGTAGAAATGATCCTTGGAGCCACAGTCTTGAGTTTAATTAGTTAACAGAAGGATGTACAGTTGGGGTGTGCACAGCAGCCAGGTTCTGTGCAGCCAGTTGCCTGACTCCAGTCCTCTCTTCACCTTCATTAAATTCCAAAGCTGTGAATCAGAAGGGTACCTGCATTGTAGGCACAGAAAAAGCAATGTCTTGCTCTTTCCCTTGACCTCTTCTATGCACAAGGGATAACAAAACCATCCATCTCTGGGTATTCCATTTTCTGAGCAATTCTCAGTCACACAGTTAGGAGAGAGAGTTCCCCTTGCTGTAGGCACCTTGATGATTCAAGGTCTCTAAAAGAGGTTGTTTCCTTTTTCCATTAAACAGTTCCATTGGACCCCAAGCCCAATGGAACTCATGTAAAAGACTAATCCTGTCCTAGAACAACTGTCAGTAGATATGTGAAGGTCATTGACTGATTTATTGCTGGAGACAGTGAAGTTACACAGAGCCAAATTATCACGTGAATTTAAGAGAAATTGTGCTTTACAAAATGATGTGCCCCTTACTTGATACTGAGGTTTTTGTTTGTTTGTTTGTTTGTTTGTTTGTTTTATGGATTTCTGCTACTTTATGTCTTATGGGAAATGGCAAAGAACCCAAGGCATGCCACAGGGTTGTTGTGAAGCAGGAGGTTATAGCTTGACAGTCCAGAATGGTTTGTTATGGCCAAATCTGGTGGCAGATCACAGTTCCAAGTGCCATGCTCGGGTGCTCTGAACCAAGACTCTTTGGATTTATTCTAGGGCTGCTGTAGACGAAGTGAGCAAGGTGAGGAGCAAGGTGAGCCTGCAGCCTCTTGTCCTGTCAGAAACTCAGGACATGTCCAGAAGCTCAGAGAGATATCAACATTGGAGCGGTTCTCCATAAGACCACCATTGGGATAACTGCTGAGGTCAGAGTATTGCAACCAGGATTGCAACCAGATATGGAAAGCACAGAAATCAGCATTTTGAATCTTTACATAGGACACAATAACATGCCTACAATAAAGAGCTATGTTCACAAACCACTGTAGACCAGAGGGCACTCATGGGTCCCTTAAAGAATCTGAAGCAGGTAAGAGGAGAAAAAAATCGAAGCCTCTGCACAAAGATTGCTGGTGAGATCAGAATCCCTGAGAGGTCAGGAGATGTGTGGGGACCATAGAAAACTGAAACACAGAGGCTTTCTGTGGAGAGCCACAGGGTCCACACTGCCCGCTCCACGGAGGACACTGGCACCTCTTGACAGTGATGTAACTTCCACCCATTCCCACTGGGCACCCTAGACAGGGTGACAGTTTTCCTGACAGGAGTGCGCCACTGATGCGGGATTTGGGAGAGGAGCTGCTTCTATTGCAGAGCAGCCATGTCCTCAATCTGGAGCCAACACAGCCCTGTGCATCTCAGTCCCCGGAGCGGGCTGTGTGGCTGCACTAGGCTCATGCTGGAGGTCCCACTGGAGCAGCCATCTTCACACTTTATCCCCGGAGCCCAGCTCTGGCTGCATGAGCCTGTGCTCTGGGCCAGAGACCATGAAGTGCTAGTTTCTTCCAACCAACCGCAGAGCTGCGTGACCTGTACTGTGATCCAGTACTGTGTACCTGTGCTGTACCTGTGATCCTGTGCTTGTGTTGGCTCCCCGCCTTTTCCTTGTCCCCCATTGTGACATGTGGTTACCAGTGTGGCAGCAAAGGATTTTTTCCCCTTGGGCATCACTCCCATCACTGAATGGGCCTCATAGGCTTTGCTCATTTACATATGCTTGTGTTCAGTCCCTACTTCCATAGTTGTCTTAGTCATCAACACCAGAGTCATGCAAGTGTCTTGTATGACAAACCTAGCACCAACAAGGATCCTTCCCTGCTGGGGATGGTAAAGGTCAGGACGACCTTAGAAATCATTGCTGTGAAAGTCCCCCAAGCCTTCTTTACCACTGGGGACATATTCCACATTGACTGCCCAGATCCTTGTTATCTTCCTTGTCTGGGATTTCAGTGCCATTTTTAGGAAGAGGAGGAGAAGGAGAAGGAGGAGGAGTGCCTTAAGCTCAATGATAGTTTCTTTCCACACAAAGGCTCTCCTTCAACCCATCTTATAAATCCAGGAGTATCTGTAGCTGTCTATGGAGACATCTTGCAAGTGTTTGATTTCCTGTGTGCTCGTCATTGATTTGTTTTTAAAGATTTATTTTTATTTAGTGTTTATGAGTGTTTTGCTTTCATGTATGTACATTGGAAGATTGTGCTGTTTGAGGTCTCAGTGCGCTGTGTCTGGACAGCTCTTCTGAACTTGGGGCAGAATGGAGGGTTCCTTACCGCAGCAGGGGGCCTCTCTCTCTCTCTCTCTCTCTCTCTCTCTGAATTCCTCTAGAGAGTGTTTCTTTTTTTTTTTTTAAGATTTATTTATTTATTTTACATGCAAGTGCTCTAGCTGCATGTACACCTGCACGCCAGAAGAGGGCACCAGATCCCAGTACAGATGGTTGTGAGCCACCATGTGGGTTAGCTGGGGAATTGAACTCAGGACCTCCGGAAGAGCAGACAGTGCTCTTAACCTCTGAGCCATCTCTCCAGCCCCTAGAGAGTGTTTCTAAGAATGACCCTCATGAGGGAGGTCATGTAGCCCATGGCCAAAATGCCAGGTCAACTTTCTTTCTGCTGATAAGAACCTGCCCGAGGACTGTGTGGAATTCCTGGAAAGTAAAGCATTCCCAGCTCCTTGTGCCACAACCAAGAATATATACCTACCCTGGGAACCCCTCATCCACCCTGCAAGAACTATATAGCCCCTGTTCACCCCCCAAAAGTTGACCTGTCTTGCTGAAGCTGCTCCCCGAAGGCAATCATTCTGAAGTACCCACGGCCGTCTGAACCCTCCATCTGTTACCTCTGCTCCCTTTGCCCTCAGTGGAGAGATTTCCTATTCCTGGAGTGGGAGTGGTCCATATGTGTATGTACCACGTGTGTGTGGGATACCCAAAGAGGTATCAGATTCCGTGATCTTGAAGTTACAGACAATTGTGAGCTGCAATGTGTGTGTTGAGACTCAAATTCCTGTCCTTGTTCTTAAATACTTAGTAAAAAAAAAAAAAAAATCATTCCTTTCATAGTCAACATATAATCATTTTTAGACTGGCTTTAGATCAGACAAATATGAGCTTGATGTATTTATTTTTCATTATGATTTTTATACACAATCACAGTCATGATAATTATGGGTAGTGAACCATTTATTCTCTTAGTCTTTTTTATATTGACTATAATGTTTAGAACAATCTGGAACGGAAAGAAATGGTCATCATAAGCATCTGTATTTCTATACATAGAGGAGTTTCATATGTTGAGATGAAATATGACCTTAGCTATAGTTTTTCTGTAGTTACTTCATATCAAGTTGTGGAAATCCTCCATTGGATTTCTAGAAAGTTTTATTTTCTTAATGGCTGGTCATTGAAAAATGTCAAGTACATTTATGACTCCAGTGAAACAAGTGTGGATTCTGTTTTCATGAGATTAACAGTATCACTGGATTCATTCAACAATAGTCCATGTTAATAATGAGACACTTTAGAACATCCTAGATTGTCACTGTGTAGAACACTGACTCTTATTTACCTACACTTCTAATTGTTGTGTATATTTTCTTGAGTGTTGTTTGCTGGTGATCATTTTGTTTTGCCATGACTTTTCCCAAGCATTCTGTACAGCATTTTACTCTTAAAAACAATAGCAATTGTGATAGAAAGGATTTTTTTCTTTGTAAAGTCTAAGTAAATTATAACTTTTAGTTAGTGGGGGGAGTATTACAGAAAGCTCTTTCCTAGACTCCTCATTGACTGTGCCAGCAGCACACCAGGTGGAAATCCTTTATTAGCAGGACAAAGGGGCTGAGAGCAGCATAGCCAAGTCCTAGAAACATTTTACCATTTACTATTATGGAGTCAAAGGTCAAGACTGAGCCAATGTAGAAGGAGAAAATGAAATCTCCCAAGTAATAGAAGAGGAAGCAGGTCATAAGAATGAGAACACTCCATGTAGCTCGGATTTCTGGGCTGGCACTATTTGTAAACCTGGAACTGTAAAGGTAGAGGACACGCTTGTGATGTTTATACAGGTGGAGAGCCATGTAAGCACTGCTCCAGCCCATCAGACCCTGAAAGATGACATCACGAAGAGCCATGAGAGAGAGGAAAAGCCACTTAACTGTCAACCTGGACTGCAGCATGTAGCAATACCCTTCAATAATCCCAACTCTAGATCTATTCACACTGCTGCCTGCTGTGATGTGATGAAGCAAGTTGGAGCTTATGAGAGCATTAAAGATCCAAAGGAGGAGGAGAAAGGGAAGAACTTTCCATGCAGCCTGTGGTTTGAGCTTTCTCCACAAGGAGGTCCTGGGACTGATGGTGACAGCTTGGAACATGCTAAGGAGACAGGTGGTGCAGATGGAATGGCCCCGGGCCACCCTTCCAAGATAAACCACAATTTTACAGCCGATATCACCTAGAACATTTTTGAAATGAAGTTCTGTGGCTACATATCTGACCCCTGAGGTACAAATAATGATTACATTTGTAAAGGCCAGATGAGTGAAGATAAGGTCTATAGGTTTTTTCTCAGAACCCATGATAAATGTGTGCACATGTCTCACAAATATAAGGATGTTTCCTAAAATTCCAAGTCCAATAAGCGAAAGGAAGACTATTTGCTGGATGAGGTCACTCCAAACCATCTTTTGACTTCATGGTGAGAACTAGGGAAGTGGATTTTGAGAAACACAGATGAGTGAAGCTGACATCAACTCCATGGACTGTCTCTATATTCAATGAGAAGTTTCTGAATTATGAAAAAGTACATAGTTATTTTCCAGCAGGCACATGATTGTATTCTTTGTTTTTATTCTTTTATATTTTCTTATTTTCAATGACATGGGTGATGATGATGATATTTTCGACACACACCTCATGCTAATGTATCTACTTGCCTTTCAAAACAAATCTTTGTGTCCCTTAATGCTAAAACTTACATTGTGGTGGTGAACACCATGCTTAGAGGATAATTTCTTTTGTACTGGAAAGCCTTGTGTTATAGCTACGAAGGAAAAATCCCCAGCCCCTGCTGATGGTGAGGCTCAAAACGTTATCATGGCCAGGCAGCACTCGCCTCAGGAGAGAATGCACACCACCCAAAGCACTCCTTATTCTTTCATATGGTTTGTGTTGCCGAGCAGGCAGAAGCAAGCTAGCAGGTTACAAGTGCTAAAGAAAAGCAGCTAGCTTGGGCTAACCCGCAAATTAAAAAAAAAAAAAACAAACAAAAAAAACCCCCCAAAAAACCCCACTGTAATAACAGACATGGTTTTAGGTGTGACCCAGTTTGTACACATTGTTTGAACAGATGTTATCTCCTTCCTGTTATCACACCTTCCTTATTGCACACTGAACTTGGGTACAGAAAAGGTAACCCTGGGGCAAGTTTTTCTTTTTGGAGAAGACTTCTTTTTTCCAGGTTGTAAAAACAAAATTGTTTTAAAGTTGTAAACCATGAGCAAGTTGCTCCTATCTTGTGTGTACCCTGTACCTAACTTGCCCAAGATGAACAACTTCCCGGTGCCCTTGGGATATTCTTTTTTTTTTTTTTTTGGTTATATGAAAGAGATTTATTGGATGGAGATGGAGAGAGAGAGAGGAAAAGGAGAGAGAGAGACATGGTAAGGGGCTCTCAGGAAAGAAAGCAAGGTAGAGAGAGCAAGGCAAGAGAGGAGAGTAAGAGAGAGACAAAGCAGCGGGTTGGTCCTTCTCTAGCTTGCCTGGGCTATTCTTAAAACTGCTGATTGTTGTAATATTTTACTGTCTCACTAGTTTACAAGGTAATAGCTGACAAGATTAGCAGCTGACTCCTAGGTTCTGCTATTTGTAGGAAATGCTTGCTTGCTGCGATGGCTGAGACACCTGTTAGATGCCTGCTACAAGAAGAAGATTTACGTGTACCCAATATGAGTTAACCTGGCTCCTCAGAAATTAACTTTGTGGGTTTTGCCTTAAAAATCCTTAGACTAACAATAGCCAAGGCCTAACCTGGAGACTTCTTTGGTTCTTCCTGGCCAGTATTATTAATGCCTCTTTTTACTAAATTTATTCTTGCCATCTTGAATCTCCGAACAACCTCAGACCTATAATAACGTGACCATTTTTCTTCCTAGAAAAATGCTAACTAGGTACTGCAGAGTTTCAAACCCAATGTGATCCCAAGAAATAACTTTAGATGCTTCTTCCTTTTCACTTTTATGGCTGTTGTGTAGCAGATTCCTACAAGATTAACACTTTCCTTCTTGAAGGGAAGCTCCTTAAAACAGGATGTAAGAACAGGGGTGAAACAACAGTATGTGTTAAGGGGGGGGGGCAGTGTGAAACATCCTGTTCTGCAGGGATGCCCATTCGTCCAATGTAAACAACATGATAACTTCAAAAAGTCCCTAAAACTGACTTACCCACTAGTCCCCACCCCTCCATATATATATATATATATATGTGTGTGTGTGTGTGTGTGTTGGTATACTGTTCTTGTGGAATGTATATAACTTACCCTTGTTCATTCACATGCTGATTTCTCTACCCCACTAACTGATGTCAATCTAGACATTCAATCCGGACCCATCTTAAGTTTGTGTAAACATGCTACCATTTGTTTTCTGAAACGAAATGCCAATGAAATGACCAGCCACTGCTGAGCAATGGAAAGAATAGGGTGGGACATCCTGGTCTGGAGGGGAGGAGAAAGAAGTGAGTGGAAGGCGGAAAGAAGAGAGATTGGGGAGGATAGAACCTGGAAACATCAGGAGAGATGAATTGAACATAAGATATAAAAAAAAAGCAAGTTTAATTGGGAAATTTGAATGGGAGAAAGCTATGCAGGCTTGGAGGTTTAGGATGGAGTAATTATTGTCCAGCATTGTGCTCCAGATTAATTAAATAAATCCTAGTCTTTGTATGATGATTTGGGTATACAGGTGGTTTAGGAGTCATTGCTGTTTAACTAAAAGATAAGTAATAATAAATATTAATAATCAGCAACAAATATGTAAACAGACTACTGAAAGACTCTTTCAGACAAGTCCAGTTGTTTGAAAGAAGCAAGAAACTAGCCAAGTTGCTAAGAACAGGCTCAGACCAACTGGGCTACCTGGACAGGAGGCCCTCTAACCTATTGAGCTGTTTGCAGGGTGTGTAGACTATTCTAGGTTTTCAGCTTTTGTGAGCCTTTGAGTCATCTCTGTACTATAAGTAACTCCTCACCCATTAATACACATGTTAAGTAACTGAAATAAAATTTATTTGTAAAGTGCAAGGCTTTTTTTATTCCTGCTCTTGTTCTTGATAATGACATGGAGATCATTATATTTATTAAAAGCTTCAGGTCCTATTTCTAGGCAGATAGTTAGCTATTCTACCTCAAATTCTGGTCTGGGCTACTTCCTGGCCATGTGGCCCATTACCCGCCATCTTAGTCTTGCTCTGGCACCTCCTTCTTCATCTTTGTTTCAATGGAGACTCCCCAGTCCCCACATGAGACCCTCTCTCTGTCCCTGAGTCCAAGAAATTGGGCTCCATAATTCCTGCCTTAACTTGCAAGTGCAGGTATTGGCCATTCAGCGATTTTTTTTGACCAATCAAAAATGATGGAAAACAAGGTTGACAATACACAAAAACAGGAGACACTTCATAATAATGACAGTGCCAAAATCTGGACTGCAGCCAGATTGGGTACTAAAACCAGCATTTGAATACACAGTACACAAAAACATCCTCCAACACATTGGTTTACCAAGCTGTAATTTGGTGGTGTCTATGCTTTGTTCTACCCTTGGTTTCCTGTCTTGAGCAAGTAGACATTTGTTTCCATTGCTTCAAACTAGCATCCAGTGTCAACACCAAAGAAACAACTTGTTGCTTCTGTGTTGTTAAAGTGCTTCCTAGATCCTTTCTACTATTCTATGTTTAAGCCCTGGACAAATCACTTTTGAATTAATAAGAAATAGTAGCTTTTCCCAAAATGTTTATTTTGCTAAATGGAATTATGTTTTCTAATTAGGTATTATGTAGTAGGTTTCAATAAGGTTTTTACATACATCCTTGATTTAGGTTGCTGTGATAAAACATTGAGAAAAGCTATTTGGGAAGGAAAGTATTTGGCTTCCACTTCCTCATCACAGTCCCTCATAGGGGGGAAATTAAAAGGAACCTGGAGGTGGAAACTGAAGGAGGGACCATGAAAGAACATTGCTTACTGGTTTGCAATGCCTGGTTTTCTCAGCTACCTCTCCTATAGGGCATAGGTCCACCTGCGCAGCTGTGCTGGCTAGTTTTATGTCGACTTGACACGAGCTAGAGTGTTATTTGCGAAGCAGGAACATCATTTGGGAAAATTCCCCCACCAGACTGGCCTGTTGGCAAGTCTTTGTTGCATTTTCTACATTGATGATCGATTGGGAAGAGCTGTTCACTGTAGGCAATGTCGTCCCTGGGATGGTGGTCTTAGGTTCTATAACTAGCAGGCTGAGCAAGCCCCGAGGGGGCAAACCAATAGACAACACTCCTCCAGGGCCTCTACTTCAGTTTCTCCGTCCAGTTTCCTGCCTTCAGTTCCTTCCCTGACTTCCCTGCATGATTAACTTCCCCTAAGTTGTAAGATAAAATAAACCCATTTTCTTCACATTTTTTTGGTCATGATGTTCTATCAGAGCAATAGAAAGGTAACTAAAATACATCTATTATTCTTGTCTTATTTTCTATAAATTTAAATTGAGCTGTTATGTCATTTCTTATAAATTTTTTGAACTCACCGTATTTCATAAATTCCAGAGAAAAATCTCTTCATGAAAAGACTTAAGGGAGGGGCTTATGGGGGGGATACAAAGTGAATAAAGTGTAATTAATAAAAATAAATAAATAAATAAATAAAAGAAAAGACTTATAATATTCTAACTGGTCAAAAATTAGCCTCTAATGCTGGTACTTTAGTTCATATCAATGAAACAAAGAGATAGCTGTAATATTCTTCACATCGCAACTTTCAAAAAGCAAGTGTGTTGAATGGTTATTAATGTTTGATAATTATTAATAATTAGTATTTAATTATTAAGGTGGCAGTTATTCTTTAATCTGCTATTATAAAATAAAAGACACAGAAACTTGTCAAATTTTTAATAAGCCCTACTGCAGTGAGGCTACACAGGTATTAAACCTCTGAGCTATATTGTCTAGTCTCCATCCCAAATCCCCATAAACACTTGCGCATGTTTTCCATTTGGGCTGCTTCTCTCCATCATGCCAGTCCTCAGAATGAAGCCACCTGCTTCTAGTTCACACTAACCCATGGTGACCCTCTCCTTGCTCCTCCTCCTCCTCTCTTTCCTCCTCCTGCTCTCTCTCTGATCTCCAAAGCCTGCAAACCTAGGCTTCACCTACCTCTCTCTTACTCAGTCCAGCCTGTAGGCAACTTTATTTGCCAATCAGGGACAATCTGGAAGGCAAGGCTTACCCATCATTTTGGATGTTTGAGAACTTGCTTGTAAAGATCTTGGGGAGCAAGCAAATAACCTTTGCATACATAGTAGCTCCAGATCAGCCCCACAAATTCCCCTTTCTGTCTTATTAAAAAGGCTACTTTTTTAAAATAATAAACTACATACAATAAGAACAATTATGAAACAATCAGGAAAACCATACATAAAAGTTACATTCAGAATGTTTAGCTTATTTGTATTTGTCAACCTTGAAGAAAATACCATCTATCCTATCTTGGTGGGTCCAGAATTCTGTGCTAAGCCATTCTCTGTCCTATCTTGTATTAATTAACCTAAAAACATCTTTCTAGAACTTAAACCTCTGTTTAAATCCTAAACAATTTAACCATAATCGTGAAAATATAACTATCTCGTATTCAACCCCACCAGAGAGTTTCAGGGCAATAAAATTATAAACTGAGTAAGCAGGAATTTTATACCAGCAGCTTCTGAAACTATAGAGATGACAGAGACAGTTTACTGCCTGATTAGTCACCTAATAGCTCTCTACAACATTGGGGCATCATCGTCAGCCTTCTTGCTCAGTATAACTGACAGACTAACTGTGAAGGAAATATGAAGGACTTGCTTACCCTGTCTTGGCAGAGTTAGGCAATAGACTCAGCATGCATCCAAGTCTTGTCCATTTTGGACAGCATATTGTCTGCAGAGAGTGTAGGGGCATTTTTGCCCACTTGAAGCAAACTCCAAAATGGAGGTCCCATGATGCTCATCATTTTTTTCTAAGTGGAAATGGGGTGCTGCTAGGAGCTGACATGTCTCAAGTCAAAAAGGCATTAAATTAATAAAAACATCTTTAAATGGCACATTCTGTAGGTCTCTGAGGTTTCTGAAGACAACCTGTCTATGTACATTTACATAGTGCATAAACATATCTTATACCTATAGTAAATCTGAACAGGTAAACATTGGTTGTTTTTAGCCATTTACTATCGGTTTAACCTAGGGTATATATTTCTGTGATAAACTAGACTAGTATCTGATATGACCATGAGTTTGATTGACTAGCTATTAACTTGCCTTACTTAATTATCCTAAACAGTTTGTAAAAGCAAACTGTTGTATTGATAAATGAGTTGTATATGTCCTTATACCAGAGTAGGAACATATAATATGCGTATTAAAATTAACCTTAAATTTATTTCAATATACAATAATCTACACTACTTTATCAACATTAACCTTATTTCTATATCAATACACAGAATTCTATACTAATGTATCAAAATTATCCTTATTTGAGAACAACAATTGCTCATAAAGATCTTGGCAGGTAAGCAATTAACATTTGAATAGATAGTAGCTCCAGATCAAGCACAACACAAGTGCATCTGCCGAATCAGATCCTGAGAATAGACATTTTAGGACAAAGGACAATATGTCAGTCACTTTAACAGCGTTTGCTAGTGTACCAACTCCTGGTCATGTTCCCTGATAATTGAATTATAGTGGAAGAGCAGCCCCACAAACATCAGAATTAATCCATGTTGGTGCAGGATAGAGAATGGGATTTCTGTCTCTCTCTTGTTTTGCTTTATCTCTGTGACAGGTCACTGGGACTGTCGCCTGAGAACTAAAGCTACAGCAAAATGTTCTTGCTTTCTATACAGCATGACAGAATTACCAGTTCTCCTTGTGTGTATGCAGCATTCACCCACACATCCAGTTCTGAGAGTCAGCATGAAAAGGATGAGAACCAAGTTAGTTTTCTTAAATATTGAATATTACTGCTGGATTCAAGGGTGCACACCTTTTATCTTACCACTAGGGAAGCAGAAGCAGGAGGATCTCTGAGTCTGAGGCCAGCCTGGTCTACAGAGTGAGTTCCAGTACAACCATAGCTACACAGAGAAACTCTATCTGAAAAAACATACACACACATACACATATATAAGTAAAACACATATATATATATATATGTGTGTGTGTGTGTGTGTGTGTGTCTATATGTTATGAGGTTATTCTCTAAAGAGGGAACTTAAAAACAGAGAAAATGCTCGCAACCTATGCAAAGGAAACAAAAAGCCAGATGAAGACCTTTTTGAGCACCTTTGAATTCAACTGTAGTCTTGGTCTTAGGGTAGAGGATGTGCTTATGAAATACCATGCAGCTGGTAGCTTGCCCACAACACACTAAAGCACAGTAGCTCTCAATAGCATGAGAAAAATGCTGTTTATTTTCTGATGTTGTGGAAAAGAATTTCAAGTATTGTTAATTTTACTAATTTGTTGTATTCCTTCTGGCATTTGAAAATACAAAACAAAACAAGAAAAGGATTGTATGCCGTGCAGACCTCAGTTTTTGGTTTCCCAAACTGGAGGTTCCAGGGCCAGATGGTGATGGCCTGTACCACTGTGAGGAGTGTACCTGTGCAGACAGAAAGGCTCCCAGCTTCACTGGCCATGGAAATAGCAGTTCTTTGGGGACTGGAGAGATATATCAGCAGTTAAGAGCCCCCATGGCTTTTGTAGAGGACTCTGGTTCAGTTCTCAGCACCCACATGATGGCTAACAATCATCTCTAGCTGATCTGGTGTCTCCTCTCGTATACTTACTGTGGGCTGCTGGTACACAGGCATGCAGGCAAATATGCATACATGTACAAAAATACATCCTAAAAGCAATAAGAGTCTTACAGCCTGTGTCATCTATGATATTTGTAAGTGATGAGTGGATGTGAGTAAGGAGTATAGGCTTCTTCTCAGCAGCTGCCCCAAATCAAACATAAGTCACAAAACAGATCTGTGTGCCATGGAACCCAGTTCTGTTAGACGGCTTACACTATTCCCCTGAACACCTTTTAACTCCTGGTTTCTTCCTTCATGGTCAGAAATATTTGGTTCCAGCAAACACTGTTTTGAACAACTCACCAGTAATGATGCTATGTATCATCAGCAAACACATTTCATGTTATGGTTCTCTTCTTCTATATGAGGAGAATCAAGACATATTCAATAGTGGAGATTTTTGTCCTGAGGGCTCTGTTCCTACTTTGGCGGGACACTTTGTGGGTCATTGCACTAGTCCTAAATTCTGTCCTTAGGTTTAGTATTCAAAAATATCAATGATTATTCAGGTGTATAATAATAATAGTTATTATTTTTCTCATAGTAGCAAAACCAATATACTTGTGGAAGCCTTTATATATTTCACCTGTCTCTTAGTCAGTCTTTTAGCATGGATAAATTGAACCCGAATTCTGCCACCCGAATGTCTCTTTCATTAGTTCATTTAACCCTATCATATTCTCATTATCAAGTTACAAATGTCCAGGGAACATGCTTCACCTGTTTCCATTCTCTACAGTATATACACAGACACGTGAGAAACCCTGGTGCTTTGACTTCATCAAATTCTTACAGATTAGCACATTTCAGCTTCCATACTGTCTCTTGTTTTGCTCACCATTCCTTTTGACCTTGCATTTGGAGGAACATAATTTCCAGAATTATTTTCAGAGTTCAAGTTTTATGTCTTTGATAACCTATAATATAGCTTCCCAGAGATTTATTAATAAGCTCTAAACTGACTTTGCGATTTCACTGTTGAAAATATTCAGTGGTATCTAATTATAGTCCTTAGTTCTGACTTGAAATGTATAACTTTTGCAGATAACATTCCGCAGTTAAATCTTAAGTCAGTCAAAACATCCAGGAAGAAGTCCCTAGCCTGAAAAGTCAAATAATTAATACTGCCACCAGGAACAGTGCTCCAGAGGAACCCTGCACTGACTAGGAGAGTCTTCAGCAGAGGTCTGAATTCTCAGGGAAGTGACCTTGAGGACAGGTAAGACTCCCTGGATGATTCAGAATGTTTTGATGTTGATCTAGTTGTAGTAGGAAATAGAGATGGTGGGTTGTTACTGGCCCTTATGAAATAAGGAGAATGCGCGTGTCAGGGATCCCAATAAACATTTCTTGTATCAAAGCAGATTGGAGTTTCATTGTCAGCTGTGATCACCAGACAGGGATCTTGATGGGATTTTGAAGCTGCAGCATGAATTTGAAACAAACTATGATTTTAGTTAAAACTAAAGTCTGTTTTTGTTCACAACCTGGTTTTGATCCTTATCGATGCAAACTCAGACTTTAACCAGAGAGAAAGATCTATCCACCCCACCCCCAATACTATTTATTTACTTAGAGGCAG